>JABUQX010058917.1:0-10000 GCA_015478945.1 Trachelipus rathkii | reverse complement strand
TTTTTGCTTAAGGCGGAACCCAATTTAGCCCCAATCTAAAAATGGACCCGAAATTTTTAATTTTTATCCGATTTTGATCTAATAAAAAGGAAAATACAGCTTCTTTTTTTTTTATCTCTGAAACGTCGTTTTTGAGTGTTCTTCTGTGTTTGTAGTCATTTCTTTCGTATTTTCATTTTTTGAAAACCTGTTTTTGACATTTTTCGATATTCGTTCTACATTTTTTTTTCGAAATTTCTACAAACTTGAAGTATACTGTTACCTAAATCTGTTGGAAAGAAATATTGATTTATAACCCAGATCCAAGCAATGATCGATTTTCAAAACCTACTTTTTTGGGTTTTAAAATTGAAAAATTGCATAAAAATAAAAATCTTTTTTACTTAGTTAATTTTTTTGTATGCTCCCCAAAAAAATTTTTAATTTACAATTTTTTTTTCCGTTTTAATATTTGTCCAAAGGAATCAATCCAAATCTACTGCATATAAAATATTTTGTCGCGCAAGAACCAAATCTCGAACGTGAGAAAAAGCAGAAAATTATCTAAATAAAAAATGTGTATCGCCCCCGACTACAAATGCTCTGAAAATTTCATGGAGATTGGATAATCAGAATTTTTTTTTCCTTTTGCAATTCTTCAATTTCAAAACCCCAAAAAAGTAGGTTTTGAAAATCAACCTTTGCTTGGATTTGGGGTCATTTATCAATATTACTTTCCAGCATTTTTTAGTGAACAGTCTAGTCTTTGTATAGTTCAAGTTTGAAGTCATTTCGGAAAATTTGCAGGACGAATATCGAAAAATTTCAAGCACAGGTTTTCAAAAAAAATAAAAATACAAAAGAAATGACTTCAGACACAGAAAAACGCTCGAAAACGACGTTTAAGAGATCAGAAAAAGCTGCAGTTTGCTTTTAATTTGATCAAAATCGGCTGAAAATTAAGAATTTCAGGTCCATTTTTAAATTAGGGCTAAATTGGGGTCCACCTTAAACAAAAATCAACCCCTGCTCTTTATTAAGCAAATGTGTATATTTGCACTTTTCTTCAAAAACGCAAGCAAAGCTATTTTCGATAATGATTATGGATTATATATAACTCTATGTATATAGTTATTTATACTAGTATATACTACTATAATTATTTATATATTTATAATATTATCTGTTATACATATTTATACATATATTATATATATAATTACCATTTTATATATACCATTATTTATATATCTTCTGATTAGAGGGTAAGTACACGCCATACTCGTAAGCGATGAAATTACCACCTTCCCATTTTTATGGTGCGTCCTTTCTCTGTCCCTGGCGTTCAATATTCTTATACACCAACTTCTCGCAGGCAACATTATTATCTTAACCACGAATTATCCACATAATCAATAATACACATGATATAACTAAGTACACATCGCTCATTACACATGAGACCTTACAGACATCTCTACTCACTTCATATATGATCGTTTTAAGGCTTTCATAAAAGAATTCAGCCCTACGATTCGTATGTCCCTTGCGTGTTCGTAGAAGTCGACTAAGGGAAGGTGGTTAGTTGGCTTGGCTACCCACTACCACCTTATAACTCTTGCTAGGAATTGCTTGATGCTCATGGCCTTCGGAGATGGTCGTTGATCGCCGAACCAGGCCTTCTATGAATTTCTTTCCGGCGAATATGTATGAATCGTATCGGTACATGGTTATGTCAGAGGAATAAATGTTGAGTGAGGAGAAGAGGATGGTGATGGATGGTATTTAGGAAAGGCAAATTTGATTTGCTCGCTGTGACTGAAAACAAAGATTGAAAGGAAACGGTGATAATTAAGTGGTTGTGGTGCTGAGAAATGTTGTGTGCGGTGCTGGTAGTGGAAATGAATTGAGAGATGGGAGATAAGTGTACGTTTGCATATTTTTGATGAGTTGATGCGACTGTGGTATCAATAGCTATGGATTAGATCTTTGTGTGTGTGAGTTCCTTAGGATTCTTATGGTTAAATTTATAGTTGAAAAGGTCAAGGAATCTGTGGTTGTGACGTATGGTCATTCTGAGGGAAACGTTGAAGAAGTAGTGATTTTTTGGGATAAATCTGAATGATTTTCGCTCTTTGGATGGGTGATTGTAGGAGCTAGTCAGAATGATAGTTGTTTTGGAGACCTGAATGGTTGGATATGCTTGATTTCCAATTAAAATTTGTGGAGGGTAATAACAGGTTGATTTTGGGTGGCCCGGGAGAAATTTATCGAGAATGGTAGGACAAGGTGGATTACGATTTCTTGATGAAGTAGAGAGGTATGTGTGTAAGTATACTTTCTTTAACACTTTAAGACGTATCAACATAAGTATACTATAGAGTTGGTGTCATTAAGTAGATGGTATCGAAGTGAAAATGTTATGAATTTGTGGTAGATTAGGTCAAGTTGATAGATATGAATATGTGTTGTTTTGGATGTTAAATTTCAGTGAGGGGTTAGGAATGGGATTATCCAGGATCATTATATTGTTTCTTCCTAATTGTAAAATTAAGTTGGTGGGAACTTTATTGGAGAGGAAGGTGATATACGCAAGGAGTTAGGTAAAATAATTAAAGACGTGAGAAGATTTAAGTGACACGACAATATTAAGGATAAGTATGTAAGTCTAGCGCCTCGCTAGTATAGTTCTGGTTGACATGTGCAACGTAGTTGAAATACTGAACCAAGTCTGGGGGCAATGTTAAGAGCTTGTTAGTAGTGCTAAAGGTTTAGTGTGTGGTACTGTGCTCAAAGTTAGGAAGTAAGCAATGTTAACACGCGAATGGTGGCAATGAAAGAGGTTGAATCGAAGCGTAATTAAGGTAGGAAAAGAAGACGTGGTTGAAATGTACTAAAGCAAATGATGAAGTTTTCAAAAGAAAGGATGCTTTGGAATTCATATTAAGGATGGAAAAAAGAATTATACTAAAGTGTGTCAAAAAATCATACGTAAGAGAAAACAAGAGGTAAAATTGAACAGTATTTGGAAGGAGGATGCCAATGAGGATATATCAGAGGGAATAAGAAGCTCTTCTGGAAGGTAGCGCGAAAGGTTACAAGAATGAATAAGGGGAAATCTGCTTAGAATCAATGATATTAGAAGACTGGTGCTTTATTGTACATAATGTTATATGGATGTGTAGGGGGAGTGTGGAAAGACACACTTCGAAGATACTGCAATATTAACAGTAATGATGGATGAGGTGTTAGTGAATGTGTGTGGTTTTGATGGTGCAAGAACGGAATAGGTATATTTGGGGATAAGGTGATTAGTAAGGAGGAGTTAATGGGTAGAGTGAGAAAGTTGAAGAATGGTAAATTCTGCAGTATGAACGATGAAATTACTTGGTGAATATGATCAGAGCGGAGGCGACGATGGTGATTGATTTGATTTTGGAAGTTTGTGTAATAAAGGTTTAGGAGAGTTTTGTATTATAAGTTTCAACCCGGGTTGGAGGAGAGTCTTGGTAATAGTACTCCTTATATATTAGGTAATTGTTTTGGAGAAAGGGGAAACTGTTAGTAATTTACTGAGGGGAATAAGATTTATTGAGTGTTGTATTTGGGTAAAGGTATACCTGCTAGTCCAATTTTTGGGTTTTTCCGACAAACGCAAGTTGCCGTCGAAGTGGACTGAGCGGACTGATTGGTGATGTATACAGAGCTGCGTTCTCAGGAGTGGTAGAGCTGTGTGGAGTCAAATCTTTTACATTGAAACAACATGAATGAGAAAATACTATTCAAAGATTAGAAGATAAATTATATATAGGTTTTATGGATTTACACAGGCGGTATGATAGAGTTAGATAGGTGAAGCTTTATGGCAGTATTTAGTGATATACTGCGCTGGTTGGTTGGTAGTCCTTCTGAATGGATCAAGTATGTCATGCGGTAGTGAAGCGTGTTGGAAGAATTAGCGTGGTCAAATGGTGATTGGTTTATAGGATTAATTAGACGGAGTGGACACGGGTTGTGTTAATTGTTTTCTTGGTCTATTTCAATTTGTATATGGACTGGTTATGAAAGAATTCGACCGTGGAGGATGGCTTAAAATGATAGAATGGTTGTTTAGAATTGAATGGAGAAATGGAGGATGAGTAGTTAAGGTAGGGCACCTAACCTATTTATTTGCGTGATAGATTTGGTTCTGGTGTGTGCGAATCTTTGAAGAGAGGTTTGGAGGATTGGTAGACGAGGATTTTTTGGCAGAGGTATGTAAATAGGATGGGGTTTGAAGTACCGTAGATAAGAGTAAAGGTTTATGTGTACATGGTGAGTGAGGACTACGTCCACCTCCAGTGTAGAAGTTATGTCTTATTTGATGGTGAGGCAGCTGGAGCAAGTGTCTTGAGTTTTAACATATTTTTAGTTGGTATGTGTTTGGATGAGAAAGGTAACGGATGACGGCATGGCAGCTGTGTTAGGAAACGTTGTGAATGGCTCAGGAAAGGTTGCCGGTGCCAATTATCGATTGAGTGAATGTAATAAGGGACTACAGATCTCTTGAGTGCGCTAGAGTCTCTTACTATGAAGGGTATGTTGTTCTACCTAGTGTTATATTGTGTGACTGTTAGTTTGAGCACTCATGGTCGGTGGAATACAGAAAGTCTTATAGATCTGATTAAGTTTCAAATGTGTTCAGATGGAACAAATCTTATGGGCATGCACTACGGACTCGTTGAGAAAGAACTTAAGTATTACACGTTAAACCTTGAGGTTTAATGAACTTATATACGCAGAGACGGTCGTGATGTGTGGGGGAAAGCGGGTAAATGAGAGAATAAATGACAGGTATGTGTTTTTTTTGCAGTTATGCGTTCTTGTCCACTTTCGACCCTTTGTTGTAAAGGATTGGGTATTATTGTTAATGTCGGTTTGTTTTTAGATGACGGCTGTATAGTGGAGAGTGTCGCTTGGGGTAACTCGACCTGGCATGGAGTACCGGTAAGAGAATATGGATTGAGTCGTGAAACGATGACTGACAGGGAGAATATTGTAGTTTGGTAAGTAAGGCCGAGAAGAAAGGTGTATATACAGGAAATGTGAATGAGCGGGGATTGTTGAGGTTGGTATATGGTTCGTGGCCCAACCTGGCCAAGGATGACCCCATTCACTGCACGGATCTACCATAGTATGAGGTACCATCGCTGTCTCCATAAAGCTTTTAGGGTCGGATTTTCCCTGACTGCCGATGAGTTCTCGCTTCAATTATGGTACTCTGAGGGGTGCGTTATTAACGGCCTAGGGTTTTATTTTCGACTTATGTCTATGCTTCTTCTAACTCTGCTCTTTCTTTTCCGATGCCCTCGTCACGGTACGATATTCCGCCCCTGTAACTGACCCATTAACTTTGCAAAAAAATAAAGGAAGATAAGAATAGAAAGAAATTGAATAATATATAATATAGATATCTATTATATACTATTATATATATATATATATTATATATATTTTATATATATATATTTTATTTATATATCTTATATATACTATATAATAATTATATTATTATATATGTATAAAACTATATATTAACATATATATATTATTATGTATATATATGTATTATTTGTATATTATTATATTATATTATTATATATATATATAATATATTCTACTATTTATATATATTTAATATATAGTATATATATACTATATATATTCATATATTTTATTTCTTCTATATATTACTACTATATATATATTATATATATTGTTATATAATGGAATTACAAAATATATCTTATTAAACAGATTAATATATATATAATATATATATTTATATTATAGATTATATATTATATATTAATACTTTATATATCATATACTATTAATATTTGTATAATTAATATTCCGCTATAATAATCGCAATTAAATAAGATGTTAATAGAAGAACATATAATGTTATATAGGTAAGATACTTAACATGCCTTCTCTCGGGATCTGAAACTCATCTTGCCATACCATTTGTTTTGCGTCAACTGAGATCATTCATTATTCCCGGTGCGTGTATCGATCCAGCAGCTAATTCTCCTTCCCATCCCCCAAACTTTGTCTTATTATCATTTTGTTATGTCAATTTAATACATAATATTTTCAAGTTGGATATTCAAGAAACATTATTATATAAGCAAACCGACGCTTCTCCTTCAACTGGCGACACTAATTTATTCCTTACCAGTTAGTGTCTCTCAGCCTTATGTTTCTTATCTCTTTCGAGTGTACGTTCTTTATATTGTAGAATTTAAATATTTTTTACTATATCCACCTAAAAATTATTCTTCTGCAAATTTATATAATTAATAGATTTTATATTTTTAGATAATATCAGTATATTGAATAACATCTATAAATGTAGAAGGTGAATATAAGATTTAATCAATGCCTTACTTTCCTTTCCCGACGGAATTTGTAGTTCTCTACTTTTTCTCTCTTATCTTCGCTACTATTTCCTATATCATTTACATTTGTCTATTTTGTCAGTTTTCATTGGGTTTGCGGTCTGAGTGGACACATCTTAGTTCCTTTTATATCTTAATTACCCTTTTCCTATTTTTATATTTCTCTCCTAATGCGTTTCGCCATCTAACTTTTCGGCTTTCGATCCTGATGTACTATCACCTCCATCATTCATATAAAATATTGGTTAGGATTCAAGACAATTATAATTTAAGCAACACGCGAGCTCCCTTCAATGCAGGCGAAACCATCTACCAGGTGTCTCAGCCTGTCCATACTCTCGTTCCTTATCACTATTGTCCTCTAGTCGCCGTAACATGCGGTGGTTCAATCCTCGAGAAGGCAGTTAATTATTTACCTTCTCATTATATGTTCTTTCTCTTAAAATCATTTATTTCAAAGTTTTTCAAAATTATTATGCTTAATATTTAACATCTACAAGTATAAAGCCGAGAGATAGGCCAGGCTGACGGATCCAATGTTTGTGCATCGTCCGCCTATGGAAGGAGCTCGTATTGCTTTTATTAATTGTTCTTCGAATCCAACTGTTTTTGGTTGGAAGGAAATAGCTTCGATCGTCAACGTCACCGGGTATATTGTCCTCAGTCGCAACATGGCGGTGGTTCGATCCCAGAGAAGGCAAGTTAATTCTTTTAACCTTCTCATTAATATGTCTTCTTTCTTAAAACATCTTTTTAAATTGCCGATTATTTATGCCAATATTTTAACTATCCTATCAATATAAAGTAACGAGACGATAGGCACAGGCCTTGGAGCACCTCATGGGTCGATCGTCGTCTTGGATAGGGAAGCTCGGTTTTGCTTATTATTATTGTTCTTGAAACTCCATTTACTTTTTTGGCGCTAGGAGGATAGTTCGACTCGTAACGCACGCGGGCATATATTGGTCACCATCAAGTTTTCTGCAACATGGCGGATGTTCAATCCCGGGAGAAGGACAAGTTAATTCTTTTACCCTTCTCATTATATTGTCTTTCTTAACATATCATAATATATAATATATATTATATATATATATCATATATAGTATATATAGTAATTTTACTTATATATATATATATAATATTATATATATTAATATAATCTATAGTATATATATATATACTGATTAGTAAATCTTTAAGACAGTTAAGGTAAGATTAAAGAAAAACTTGCCTCCTGGAGTCTGAATTTATCTCTACCCCTATTTGTTGCGACTGATATATTATTCCAACATATTCTCGACCGCTCTACCGTATGAGCCATCCTCTAACCCAGTGGTTTCGCCAAAGTGGCGCCGTTCACCGATCTCCCTGAGATCGGATAAGAGTTCATTAACGGGTCGATTTCTGTTCGAGGTTGCAAGGGGTCGATAAATACCACTTATAAGGATCAATTAATCACTGTCTAGGAAAAAAATAACGTATTATATTCCTTATTACAGTATTCCGATCAATACTATGATATATTATAATATATATTATATAAATATATATAATATATTATATATATATAACTATATATAATTATTATATTATTATTATTATTCTCTATATATATATATATATATAATATATATAATATACTATATAATATATAATGAGACGAAGGTATATGAGATATATATAATTTTCACCGCGAATATACAATAATTTCTTTACTGCTCCTCTCTTCAGATCACATTCCAATATGTCCCATTAATTTTTAATATTTTTACATAAAAAGGTAATTGTTAACTTTAAAGGTAATTCACGAAGATAGGTACCGCAAGATGACAATCCAGCAGTGAGGTATTATTTTTTCATTATAGATATGTATTTACGCTTAATAGCACTATTTTTAGAAGATGTTATGTGTATAGCGATCACTTGTATTATGATAGTAAGGGTTCATTACTTTGGGATGGTTTGCCAGAATACCCATCGTAATAACGAAGTTTGGATTCCATTTTTTAAAGGATTATAATATATCACATGGAAATATATTGTAAAGTCTGTTTTCTGTCAATGTTATTAAGTAGCTTTTATAAGTAAGATATGGGAACTGCTTATAAGGCATTTTAGTTAACCAATAAGATGTAAGCTCCATAAACCGGCTGGCGCTTTTGCCTAAGCTGGAAAGGAGCAGGGAGAAAGAGCCTTGACTGGTGCTCAGATCGGACGTGGGTCTTGTCCTACGGTTGATCCTTTTTAATAATTTCAAATAATATACAAAAGAAATCTAATTACTTAAAGTTATTTTAGAACTAAATTGTGTTGATAAATCACAATGGACGTCCGTTAGAAAGACCTTAGAAGATAGGGAGGTTTTAAAGAGGGAGAATAAACCTGTTAATTTTTAAATTTCTAATTCACGTGTGGGTCCAAGGTGTATTTGTTATTGCGTATTCTATATATTCAATTCTATCTAGAAAGTTATAAATTAACTGTTGAATTAATTTCCAATTGCGTTTTTCTTCCGATTCTACAAGAAACCTATAAAGCATCTGTCATTCAATAATTCCTGTAAAATAAAATTCAATTATACGAATAGAATTACTTTCTCTACATTTATTTTCAATAAGTCTTAAATAACTAATCCGTTTTTACCAACTCTATTTAAAATATAAAAATGTATAATACTAATATTATATATAGAATGTATAATTAATGTGTACATATATATGTATGTACTAGATAATATATTACCTTGTATATAAACATACATACTCTATAGAATATAGGTTCCCAGATAGATATTAAGCAAAACGTTTTTTTTTAAACATTTCTCAGTGTTTATGAGAAGTTGCATGAAAATTATTTTTTCCGCTTACTTTTCCCATTTTTATTATTAATAAGCAGGTATATTTTACTTTTTATCTTTTGTTTTTTAAAAATTAAGATTTTTAGAACCATCCTTCTTTTTCTCCAAGCGCTTTGAAAAAAGTTAGCTTTGTTTCTTTAATAACTGTAATCTAATGAATTAAATTTCACCCAACGATAAATGAATGCTGAACAAATAATGAAATAATGTAACTATTCAACGATTCACTTAGTTTTTCCACAGAAGAGGAGATACGACCAAACAGTATCAGAAGATTATATCTAACTATATATTATATCGAACTATAGCTCGGTATTCTCATTCCGGTTTACCAAGAAAAAATTTCCTCAAAAAAAGAATTAATTTCAAATCATTAAATTCATGTTATTAATAAGAATGATTATCAATTACATAGAAGTAATGGATATTCGAAGAACAGTCGGATCATACTAAGACTTCTCTTTCTTCGCATAGTTCTAACCCCGGGTGACAGGGCTACGCAACCCGGTTGCCCCGATTACCATTTCTGCTTTGAAGATTATCTCTTGGACCACCAAATTGGGAACTCTTATGTTGCCACAGAAACAAGATTCTATTCTGCGAGAGCTTCTGGCGAGAACGAACTTCGAGGCGAAATAATGGAAGAAGAAGCTAGTTCTAAACTGAATAAGTGAAGTGATTAAACCCTACCACTTAGTGGTATAAACTCAAGGAGTGT
>JABUQX010058916.1:40000-44816 GCA_015478945.1 Trachelipus rathkii | reverse complement strand
AAGAGAGAGATGATATCATTCATACCTCAATTACTAATTTCACAATTGTGATGGCAAAACATTAGCTTTCACTAGTATCTGGCGAAAGACTGTTCCTTTTTGGGGTGTTACTTCCTACCTAACGCTACCACTATAAAATACGCTCTCTCTCGACTGAGGGACGGATGAAGGAGGTGCTGATAATTTTTTGCCTAAGCACTGAAAATAATGAAAACCTTGGCCCCATTTTATGCCAACGCATGAAAGGATTCTCTTCTGTAGGCCAGGGTTGTGGAGTCTCGTAGAGCCTCATTTCCTCTTTCACAGACTGCAAATTTTAAATTATCTTTTGTTAAGTTTTAAATAGATATTACGATGACGGTTCTCTGGTGTGCATTCGCTTTGAAGGTGAATGAGATGTCAATGCAATTTCGGCCATGAACTTATCAAAGTCTAAAATATCCAAATCCTCTTCACCTTCAGTAGGTTTATTTGCTGAAAAACCACCATCGTCACTATCAAGTGTTGTTGCCAAGGGGTTGCAGATAAGGAGCGGCTTCCACTTTTCCTCATCTTTTTTTTTTTTGTCAAGCGAGCAAGCTCCTCGGTATGCAATTTTAATGCATTCTAGAAGTGGTTCTCCGTCGGAGGTGGCCATTCTTGTGGGTTTCAGCTAGCTTAAGGAATTACTTATTTTATTTATTTATCTTTATTTATTTTTTACAGTTGTCACGGCCGCTCACGGGCAAAACCCTATTCAAGGAGTGGGTGTTGAACGCTTCAAAAATCCATCTAACGCAAATTACGGCAGATTGAGCACAGACCGCAGGCTTTAAGTGAAGGAATTAAATTGAGTAGGAACCACAGATTGGAAGAGATTCCACAGAACAGAGGTGCGGGAAAGAATGAAGCACCACAGCGAAGCAGTGTGGAGTTACTTAACATCAACACAAAACTGATGTGCCGACACAGCACCCCTTGTTCTAGGAGGGCGTCGTAAAGGTGGTTGTAACGCGAGGGGGATAGTTCGCCTCGCGCAACTTGCCTCTACAGTATCCTATAAAAAAGGAATAAAGCACCAACATCGCGCCGCAAAAATAAAGGGTCAAGTGAACTAGAAAGTACAGGAGGACAGTTTATAAGTCCTTTGGCTTTGACTCGACCCTATCCAAAAGCCGGATGAAACAGAGAACCCGCCCCCCCAGATATGAGAGCAGTACTCCAAACAAGGGCGGATGAGACCCTTGTATAGGTTGGAGTAACTGAGAAGAGGACAAAGTCTCGCACTCTAAACAAAACTCCCAGTTTCTTTGAGGCCGCCTAGCAACCACTGTGATTTGAGGTTTTCAAAACATTTTTTTTGTTTATGTTAAGGCCAAGGATGTTTATATGTCAACAAGGAGAGAAAAGAGAACCGTCGAAAGAGATAGAAAAGTTAAGTGTCTTAGGAGAGAGAGGATTTGTAAAAGTTGGTTTTTAAAGAATTAAATTTCACAAGCTTGAGACGAACCCAACCCTGAAATTCTATCCAGATCAGCGAGAATAAGAATCGGAAAGATTAAGACGAGAGGCAATTCTAGAAGTAAAAGAGGGAGCAGAATTGATATGAGTTGAAGAATGAAGGGTCAAGTCATCGACATATGAGTGGATAGAGTTAGATGTGCAGGTGAGAAGATCATTAATGAAAAGCAGGAATAAAGTAGGAGATAAAACAGAACCCTGAGGAACCACTATTGACAGAAAAAGAAGAAGTCGCCCCATCAACAACAGCCGACATTGAGCGATTTGAAAGAAAGCTAGACATAAGTAAGCAAAGAGAAGAAGGAAACCCAAAGGAGGGGAGCTTGAGAGAGCAGTGACGCGTGCCATACCGGTCAAATGCTTTGGATATGTCACGCGCCACCCACCACATCTTCACCGTAAGTTCCTAACGGGCGGAAAACCATAAATCTGTTAAATAGGAAAGTATATCGCCAGTAGATCTCGAGTACCGAAAGCCGTACTGGTAATCAGAAAGATCTTAGGTTTCAAAAATCTTAGAAAGAATACAAGTGAGAGCTATAGGGCGATAGTTAGAAGGATCAGAGCAGCATCAATTTTTCGGAATAGGTTGGACATATGCGCGCTTCCAACACTGAGGGAAAGTGCTAGTATTGAGGCATAGAGAATATAGTTGAACGAGGGGTGGGGTCAGCACGGAAGCGCACTTCCTCAAAATTTGGAGAGGAATGCCATCCGGACCACCCGCATTCCTAACGTTCATAGATTTCAGAAGCTCATGCACCCGATCAAATGAAATGACAAGTAAAGGCATAGGACATCTGAGAGGAGAAGAAGGAGGAAGAGGAATACCAGAATCGTCCAGGGTTGAATTAGAGGAAAATAGGAGGCCAAAGAGATGATTGGCCTATTCAGTTGGAGTATTAACAACAGAATCATCAGAGAGAATAAGAGGAGGAAAGGATGATTTACAGAAGTTTCTTAGAGATGTTTTTGGCAAGAGGCCAGAGAGATTTGTCAGTAGGAGAACCAAGGAGGTCAGCGCATTTTCGTTTAATGAAAGTCCACTTTGCTCGTCGAAGAGTATCCCTGCAAACGATTTCTAGCTGAATGAAAATTGGCAAGAGTGATAGGAGAACGAGAATTTTTCCACACCCGATAAGCATTGTCTCTAGTCTGAATAGCCAGGGAACAAGCACGATCGAACCATGGATTTTGAGGAGAAAAAAATTTAGTCCAAGAAGGAATGAACGTGCTCATCCCATTTAAGCAATTAAGTTTCCACTTTATCGGCAGAATCTAAAGCGTCCTAAGAGTCAAAGCAGTCACTTCAATATAGTTAGCGTAAAAGCAACGCAATGCCCCCCAATCGGCCCGATCAAAGTGCCAGAAAAACCGCATAGGGCAGGATGGAGATGTTGGAGAGAAAGTATAAAAATTAAGTGATATAAGGTTGTGGTCAGATTTACGCGATAGGAGCGAAGGTATGTATTTATAGAAGAAGGACTGTGGTGAAACCCCATAGGTCTAAGTGTGTTCAAGAATCGGTTGTGACGAATCCGGAATGTGTAGGTTATTTAATATCATTTGCTCCAGATCGTTGAGAAAATACTGAATGATTCGGCCTTCTCCCAACTAAATCAGTATGAGAAGGAACCCAACAATTCAGTTTGTGTACATTGAAATCCCCTAAAGAGGACCTCAGAATTTGGATGAGAAGATATAACATTCCGGGAGAAGTAGTAAGGTAATCAAAAAGGCATGAAAATCTGTTCTGTTAAGGAGAACAGTAGCAGAAGCATAAGAAAATTGTAGTAGAGTAGGGAGAAAGATTTTTAGTCACAGAACATCGAAGTTAGGAGATTCGAGATTCTGGAGACGTGTTATAGAAATGTTTATATTTACATAGGCACATACTCCACCCTTCAAACGGAAATTATAAAATAAGTTATAGTTGGATATATTAAACGATTTGAAGGATGAATTCTTAGCCCTCTGGGTCTCAGACAGGATAAAATTAATTAGGTTAAGTAGATGCAGAGTTAGAGTGGCAACCTTGATGTTGGTAAAGTCAAAAGAAGCCAACGCCTGTGAAATCTGTTATCAATCGGCAACACGCACATACCGCAACACGCACACAGCCACGCACACGCACACGCAATAGCAATCAAAAAAAAACAAAAAACAAAAAAAAACAGACAGAGAAACAAATAGATAAAAACCAAAGGAGAAATGAGGAAAATTTATTCGTACGCTAAAACCTAAATTTTCATAAAACCCTTTTTACAGCAAATATCTAAAATATGAATAATCCAGAAAGTTTAAAAACTCACGCACTCACACGCTCTCACGAAATTGCGTACAAAAAAAAATACTTTTGATCAACTAAAAAAGTAGATAAATCTGTATAAATTATAATAATGGCTGTCCAAATAGGTAAATTTTACGCTAAAGACCAAGTTGGAGAAACGCTAAAAATCTAAGTCAAAAAGGAAATCGAGGGAAAAAAACATAACTTGGTACTAGCTATCTATATCAAATTAGATTTATTATTGAGTCTAAAAGTTTCTCATAATTTTTCACCTAAAAAGTAAGAAGTATCGGCTAAGTATCGGCCATTTTAACCGATACCGATACCGATACCGATACCATCAAAAATGGCCGATACTACCACTATCGGTACATCCCTACATGGGTGTATATGGCATGGACATCAGGCATGTGATAGTGCTCTGACAAAGATTGGTGAGGTCTCCAGCCTCGACCGTTACACTGCGACCATGCAGCAGGAGAGCGATTATAAGAATGCTGGGTTCGAGGTTGTGAGGGTGTGGGGTTGTGAATGGAATAAGATGAAGCAGGACTGTGAAGCTACCATCGTGAACGAAAATAATGAGACACGAATTGAAAACTTAGGTGCATGAAATGGCAAAACGAGCGTTTGGTTGTGGGAGACGCTCTATATGGCGGGCGCACTGAGCCGTTCGTGTATTACTATCCTCCTACGGAAGGGGTGAAACTCCACTACCTCGATTTCACCTCTCTTTACCCCTATGTACAAAAAACTAAATCGTTTCCTGCAGGGTTACCCACGAAACTCACAGGACGTGAGTTGCCTTCGATTAACGATTTCGTCAAAGATATTAACACCACATACTTTGGCCTATCATACGTAAGCATACTGCCTCCCACGGATCTGTACACACCTGTTTTGCCCGGACGTTATGATGACCGACTCATCTTCACACTGTGTCACACATGTAGTGAATCTGGTTATGAAGGTAAATGCCGACACACTGATAACCAGCGGATGCTTAAGGGTGTCTACTGCAGTCCC
>JABUQX010058916.1:27500-35000 GCA_015478945.1 Trachelipus rathkii | reverse complement strand
TAGAGAGTAGCGACGCATGCTATACTCGATCAAAAGCTTTTGATATGTCGAGCGCCACCACACAAGACTCCCCATAGTCCCTAAGGGCAGAAGACCATAAATCAGTTAGATAGGATAGTATGTCACCAGTTGCCTCGAGCGTCGGAAGCCATACTGGTGATCTGAAAGAAGGGAATGAGATCCCAGATGATCCAGGAAATGAGAGTTAAGAAGAGTTTCAAAGATTTTAGATAGAATACAAGTGAGAGCTATAGGACGATTGTTAGAAGGATCAGAGCGGCTACCCTTTTTCGGGATTTGCTGGACATATGCGCGCTTCCAGCACTGAGGAAATGTACTAGTATTAAGGCATAGAAAGTAGAGTTGAACGAGGAGAGGGGCCAGCTACAGAAGCACTCTCCTCAAAACCACGGGGAGGAATGCCATCTGGGCCACTAGCCTTCCTGACGGTTCATAGATCTCAGAATCCCATGAACCCGATTATGTGTAATTACATACATGAGGCATAGGACACCTGAGAGGAGAAGAGCAGGAGGAGGGAGCCGGAATCGTCCATGGGGGGGGTAGAATTAGAAGAGAAAGGAAGACGAAGCAATTTACCTATTTCAAGAAGGAGTGTTAGCAACAGAGCCGTCAGAGCGAATAAGTGGAAGAAAAGGCAGATTTACAAAAGTTATTAGAGATGTTTTTGGGAAAAGGCCAGAAATTTTTATCAGTAGGAGAGCAAGTAGTTGTCGCACTTTTCTTTTGGTGAAGCGCGCTTAGCCTGTCAGAATAATAGCCCTGCACGATTCCGAGCAGAATGGAAATTAGTAAGAGTGATAGGAGAACGAGAGTTTTTCCATGCCCGATATATATATATATTATATAATATTATATAATATATATATATATATATATATATATATATATATATGTATATATTATTTATATATTATAATATATATTTTGTATATATATATATATATAATATATATATATATATATATATATATATATAGTATATATACAACCTTAACTTAGTCTTGAATGATTCTGTAAAGGAGATTACAGAAATGATTGTTTTTTATGATGTGATTAATGAGATATATGGGTATTTCAGTCAGAGTCTTCCAAGATGGCAATCACTGAAAGAAATTTCTTCAGAAACCTGCATGGTCAACAAAACTGTTAAAAGACTGTGCCCAACTAAATGGTCTTCGAGGTTCGATTGCTTGTTGGAAGTTAATTTCATTTATATTTTGAACTGTTTATCAAAAATCATCCTAACTTCAACAAAGAGCTCTGAAGTAGTTGAGGCGACAGCATTAAGAAGACAAATGTCTAATTTTCACTTCATTTTAATGCTTGTGTTTCAAAGCAAAATTTTGGAAAGTATTTACATCATTTCTAAAACACTCCAAAAATCAGACATATCCCTGGATGAAGCTCCCACTCTTTTATTAAGGTGTGTCACCAAACTAAACCAGTTGCGGGGAGAGTTTTACAAGTTAGTGGAAGAGGCCCAGGAAATTGCAAGAAGCTGGCAAATTGAGACTTCATTGCCTACTAAACGCAAAAGCAAAGTGACAAGCTTCTTTGATGATCTTTCTAAAGATGTTGACTTCATTGATCCTTTGCACAATTTCAGGGTGAGGGTTTTTTACAGAGCCATTGATATACTAATAGGTCAAGTGAATCGAAGGTACCAGAGTATGAGGAAGGTGAAACAGATGTTTTGCATTTTGAGCCCTACAGCCCTTACAGAACAAACAGATAAAGAGCTCATGGAATCTGCTGACAAGTTTTACAAAAAATATGAAGCCGACGTGACAAGTTCTTTAGTTACAGAAATTGTCTGCTTCAGGAATGTTGTGGCAAGTGAAATAAAGAAAAGAAAAATGACAAAATAATACAAGTGGCAGAATATTTGTTGATTGAAAATAATATGTTGTCTTGTAGTATTCCAGACGTGTGTACAGCTTTTATAATGTTTCTGACACTCCCAGTAACTTCATTATCTGCTGAGAGATCTTTTTCAAAATTAAAACTAATAAAAAGTTATTTGAGAAGTACCATGACCGACTGTAAGGTTAAGTGAATTGGCTGTACTTAGCATAGAGTATGATCGGGCTCGCGCACTGGACTTGGAGAAATTAGTGCGAACATTTTGTGATGCAAAGAGACGAAGGAGGTTAATGAGCATTTAGAAGACTATTAATGTCAAAGTTAAAAAGTAATGACAAATGTTGTATTGTTTATTAGTAAGTTTTTGCTTTACTTTTAATAACAGTAATGTAAAAGTGTTTTTTAAAAATTGCGCATCTCTTTATATATATATATATATATATATAATAATATAGATAAAATATAATATATATATATATATATATATATATATATATATATATATATATATATATATATATATATATATATATATATATATATATATATATATTATATATAATAAAATAAAATATAAATATAATAATAATAATGTATATATATATATATATATATATATATATATATATATATATATATATATATATATATCCTCTGTCTTTCTAATAAATATAAAAATATATTTGCCTTATGCATATATATTTATATATATATATATATATATATATATATATATATATATATATATAAACCTTTTTTCATTGTAATTCACTCTGTTTCTTTTTGTAATGCTATTGTGATTTTTCTTTGATATGAATAAGAAAACTTTTTTTGTCATTCAAGTTCCAAAAACTCTACCCACCCCGTCCATGACTAAAGGGGGCGTACAAAATAAGTCGCTGGGGGGCGCAACTGACCTTAGTTACGCCACTGCTGCGTCCCCCTCGAAACACAAGAGGTGCCTTGCTCTCGCTTGAATATTGTGTGAATATTGGAAACTCAAGGCTCGTTCGTTGTGGTGCCTCCTTCTTTCCAATCACCTATGTTTTGTGAAACTTCTTGCCTTCATCTGTTTTTCCTGTTGCATTTAATCTTCCTCTCTTTAAGGCCCATGTCTATGCCCACCTTAGGGAATTGCATTATGCAAGGTTTTTGGTGAGTTTTTAGTTTCCGTCTGTTTTGTTTTTTGTTCATATTTTTTTTTTTTTGCTCCCTCCTAGAAAAGGGCTCTGCCCGTGAGTGGTGACACCATATAAAAAAAAATCAAAGACAAATTTATAAAGTAAAAATAGATTCAATAGATATATTTTCAAAGTTATTACATTTTCTTTTACAGTTTAGAAAAGAACACCAGTCAAAGCTAGTTGTACTTATGAAAGGATGGGAATATAGGTCAACCTGTAATCAGAGAGTTGAGCAGAGGAAGAAAGAATATATGTAGAAAGACGCATCATTCACATGAACTCTCCTCAACGGAAGAGACGTGCTATTCAAAAGTTCAGAAGAGTATCATCCATTGATAAAATCAAAATTTTTCTTATTAGAGGAATTACAAATGAATTAAAACTGAAAAAAAATTGGTGCTTTGAAAGATTTTGAACTCCCCCCCCCCCTAGGAAAAAATCTTGTTTACATCATTGAAGTGAGCTGAACTACGCCAACCATTGCTATTAGTTGTACAGAAGTAATGTAAAAAAGATTTTTTGAAAGATATTCACAACCCAAGGTCTCTTTGAAATTTGATTTGATAGAAAATTATAGATATCTTCCAAGATAAAAAAAATAAAAAATAAAAATAAAAAAAATATTTAATAATTTTAGAAAACCAGACGATTTGAGTTGAGTATTTTCGAAGGTATTAGAGTTTTTTCAGGGGATTATTGCTTGAGGAGGTATATGAAGGAGCTAAATTTTTAGATACCGTACCAAAAACGATCTGATCCAGTTAGGGATATCAGTTTTTAATTTATGAAAGGTTTCTTTTCGCAATGGGAAGCGTGATGAAATTGGAGTGATTGACATTATAAGAGTGGATAAATTATGATGTGACAGACAGACGGTCGTTACTTAACCAAAGAAAAAGATTGGGGATAGAAAAAAGTTCTGAAAGGAACCTCTTTTTGAAGGATATAAAGGATAACCATGACCATCTACAGTAACTCCTATAGAGCGACAGAGAAGGAAATAAAAAAAAAAATGGTGCAATAGAGAGAAGTGTACATGTAGAAAGAACGAAGAATGTAAATCTTAACTTTTTATGTCTAACTCTATCAAATGACTTCAATGTGTCTAGTATACAGCAGAAGATATGCCGGATTACATAATACCATGAAGGCCAAGAGTCAGAAAAAAAGGTTTTCCCGTCAATCTTTCCTCGTAAAAGATAATCTACCTATCTGTGATAAGGTTAAAGAAATTAAGATGTCATTATATCTTTCCATTAACGATAGAATTGGAATCTTTAGAACAAAAAAGCCTTCCGCTCCCCTCCTACGAGGAACGGGCTATCTAGAGATATATTTGTGTTACCACAGCAGGGCGGGTCCAGAGGTCTGTTAAAATGATCGAATTGAAGTTGTGCCTGATGTCCGTTAAGTCATGGCAGTATAATAAGAGATGTTCTATGTCGTCGTTAGTCTGGGAAAGGTATCTTTAACTTGAAGGAAGAGATGGGGCCCATAGCGGAGACGGGATAGCATTGGTTTATACAGGTTTAGGTTTGGTTTATAAAGGATATTTCAGGCGGACGTACTTGAAGTATATATATTTATATATATATATATATATATATATATATATATATTGATATATATATATATATATATATATATATATATATATATATATATATATATATATATATAATTATATATATATATAGTATATATATATATAATATATATATATATATTATATATATATATAAATACTTTATATATATATATATATATATATATACTATATATATATATATATATATATACTATACGTATATATATATATATATATATATATATAATAGTATTATATATATATTATATATACTTATATATAATATATATTATATATATATATATATATATTAAGATAGTATAATGCTGGGGGTTGCTGTAATGTTCGATGCAGGGGGTGATTAATTGAGAGTGATTTACTGTAAATTTGACAGCCTATCATGTCAAGATGTGCCCTTAAGTTAAAGGAGAATTTTTGTTTCAGTTAGTAGATGATGGATGGGTGCGGAGGGAAGGCAGCCTGTGATTATCCTGAGGGCTTCTTTATTCTGCACGGTTTCTAATTTAAAAGTATTGGATTGTGATAGTATAGGAGACCAGGCAGGTGATGCGTAATTTAGGAAGGTGAGGAGGTTATTGTCTGTATACGATTTGAGGGATTCTTTATTTTGTCGAAAATTTGTGCCAGTTAAGAGTTTTCAGTGCATTTAATTTATGTGTGGCTCTTGAGGTGATATTGTTATTGTGGGGAAGTGAATGCCATACATGTATGAAAGGTCAAACCTAGGATGGTGGGTTGTTTACTGTGAGTGATTCTATTATTTAATAGAAAAGTTGCCGGGTGGATGTTAGATTCTCTCCTGTCTATGACAAGCAAAGTAATAGTGGATTTTTGAGGTGGTGAATTCACTCCGTTCGTTGTTAGCCACTGCTCTACTTTGATTATTATATATTGTCAGTTCTCGTCATGCTATGTTTATAGAAGGATTTTTGTGCGGTGATTGTTAGATCATCAACATAACTATTAATTTTTAAAGGGGAAATGGGATGAGGGATTTCGTGCATAAAAATGTTAAAGAGTGTAGTTGAAAAATTGGTTCCCCTAGGGAACTCAAATATATAATTTTTATGAGCGGGAGAAGTGGCGTCCTTGGATGAAACTGGCTGTATGACCGGATAGGAGATTTGCTTTTAATTTTTTGGTCTTTAATCGATATATATATATATATATATATAGTAATTATATATATATATATAATACTATACCGAGATTTCACACATAGATATATGATATATATAGTATATATATATTAAATATATATATATATAACTATATATTATATATATATCAATTGAAGAACAAAAATATAGCAAATTTCCTATCGGATCCTACAGTCAGATTGATCCAAGGACACGACTCCTCTCGCAGATAAAAATTCTATAATGGAGTCCCCCAAGGAGCCATTCTTTCATCTAAACTATTTAATTAACCATTTTATTTGAAATGAGAATTTCTTGGCATTCCTGGTCAGTAAGCTTATGTTTACCTTATATATATAAGCCACCCTTCAAAATCCAACCGTACTCATCGTGGTGAAGGGTCTATTGTTTGGACAAATAGCAAGAAGGCTAATACGGCTGTGATCTGAAGAAAGACCTGGTAACCTACTCCAGCTTTGACTTGAAACTACTTTAGTTGCTAAAATTTCGTATTTTACTTGGAAATTATTTGAATATTTAGAAGACAACATGAATTTCTTTTTCAAAATATCTAAGAAGAAGTCTGCTGTGATTGAATAAATTGCTGCAAGTTGCACTGATCTGATAGATTTTCCAGAAAGTGATTAGAAAGTGTTGAGGGAATGCTCTTCTGATGAAAGAAAACAGGATTCTTCAACGGAATTAGATAGTGCTTGGACTTCCAAAAGTTTATCAAACATTAGTAAGTAATGTTGTGGAAACTGGAAGTACTGGCAGATATGGTCATATAAAAGTTGATAATTATAATGATAAAAACCCTAAGTTCAATAAATTTTAGAGAATCTAAAGAAATATTAATGAAAATAACTTGTTACACTTTTTTGGTGCCTGTAAGGAATAAATAAATGATGAATCAAACATAATTGAAGTTGGAAACATCTTTTTCGCATCTACAATTGAGATAGAGGTAATATAAGCCAATAAAAATATAGAATATGAGCTGTTATCTCCTACTGGTCTGACATTTGGGGTGGCTCCGATTTCACCTTTCATTTGAATAAAGTTAAAGGTAAGGTTAAGAGACAAATAAACTGTCCCCTACTTTCAGATTCCCTTTACCCTCTTTTTCTCTGCGACTTGACATTAGAGCATTATCTCAATTGTAATAGGTATTACAACGGTAGGTGATCAAGGGAGCTGATCTTTTGCATTCCTCCACCACTGTATAGCCCTCATAACACAAGAGCTGCCTTGCTCTCAAATGAATATTGTGTGAGTATTGGTGACTCAAGACTCACTCGTTGTGGTGCCCCCTTCTTTCCACCCACATCTGTACTGTGGAACTCCTTGCCTTCATCTGTTTTTCCTGCTGAACTCGATCTTCCCTTCTTTAAGACCAACGTATGTGCCCACCTGAGGGAATTGCGTTAGGCAATGGATTTGGTGTGTTTGCTATGGTTTGTTTTTTGTCCCCTCCTTGAAAAGGGATCTGCCCGTGAATATTGGCAATATATAATATATATATAATATCTATAATATATATTTATAATATATATATATATTATAATCTATATATTTTCTATTATAAACTATCTTTATATTTATATATTATATTATATATATATTATATATATATTATATATATATATATATATATATATATATAAAGCCAGTAGATAAT
>JABUQX010058916.1:10000-12500 GCA_015478945.1 Trachelipus rathkii | reverse complement strand
CCTTGAAGGTTCCTCTTTCTCAACTCAGATTGCATTTCAACTACACACACAGACGACACAACACGGCATATATATATTATATATATATTATATATATATATATAATATATATATTATATATATATATATATATATATATAGATATTATACTATACTATATATATATATATATATAATATATATATATATAAGCATTCCTTTTTAAAACTGATAATAATTATCTCGCAGTTTAAAATATAAAAAAATTTAAACTTTCTATTGGGAATCGAATAAGGTCCTCGAAATTGTTAAACCAGTGTTTTGACCAATAGACCAACGAAGAGCTAAAAGAAAACACGAGTTTGGAAGAATTCTTACTTCCTACATTTTTTAGGTCATTGTTGATCTAGTGGTCAAAATACTGGTTTAACAACTTCGAGGGTCCAGGTTCGATTCCCAAATAGAAGAGATTAAAAAATATCCTTATATTTTAAATTGCGAGAGATTAGCAATTTTAAAAAGGAATACTAAAAAATCCTCTCTCTGATTAAAGCCCTGTTTGACCCTTACCCAGAGTGTGAACGGGGTAACTTGTCAAATGTGAATCATAACCTTTCTTTGGGAAGTAAGCATTCTTCCAAAGTTGAGCTTCCTATTATCTCATTAAACACCGGTTCAGCATCTTCGAGAGCCCAAGTTCGATTGCCGATAGGAGGTGTTAATATATATATATATATATATATAACTATATATTATTATATATAATATATATACTATATATATATTATATATATATATATATTATATAATTATATATATTATATATATATATTATATATACTATATATATATATATATAATATATATATATATACTATATTAACCTTAAACCCCTGAAAAAACATTATTTTACTTTAAGCTACAAAAATTTTAGTTACATTTAATAACCTTAAAGACTGGCATTCTGCATAAAAATAGATGAAAAATTCAGACCCATCAACTACTGTGATATAGAAAACCTACCCACGTGGATTCTACATAAATGGTTTCCTCTGTCGCATCTCTTATAATACAAAAATTGTCAGCATGTTCCTCCAAATCCTGAGAGCAGTATAGATCTGCCAGCCCCTCGTGAACTAGAACATGAACTTTAACAAATATAAGAAACGTTTTTCATAAAATTTCATTACCCAGAAATACTTACTATACAAAGCAACCTCACATGGCAAAAAAGTCCTTTTTTAATCAATTACATAACCCCGACCCCAACTCAGGATCAAAAAATTAGTACAATTAATATACCCTCTGATAAATCTTTCACAACCTATAAAAGCTTTACTTCCTTCTAATGTTGCATCCCTGTTGAGAAAAATTACGGAATTTAAACGACACTCTCGCAACAATAAAAATCCCGGTTTTCAGGACTCCACACCAGCCTACCCAATTCCGGGAGTTATACAGCCATAAAGTGGCTCCTCTTGTTTCAAGTTTTATTAGGGGATCAGTTGAATGTGAAAAGGAGGAATTAAGTCAACATGGTTATGACTTACAAAATGGTACCCTAAACTCAGCCCTCGTCAAACATAGAGAGAGTCTCAATCATCTTATTAACAAAAATAATCACATGATCATACATAAAAATAGCAATATATTCAAACGAAAATTAATAGAAAGCATGTTGATCTACAATACTAAGCAGCAACATATTAATAAAATAGAGGATGAAATAAAGATTGATCCCATCCTTAATAATATATTGTTAACAGATAAAAAATGAAAAATTCATTTTGAAAAATCTCAAAGAAGACAACCAATAAATTCAAACTTTACCCAGTCAATAATCATTCATATATCAAGAAGTTATTGCGTGTGACACCTTGATTGAATAAAGTCCTGAAAGGACAGAAAGGCCTCTCCTTCAAAAGGTTTTTCTCCCCCCCAGTCCTTTTGTTGTTTTAACAGTTTTAATTATTAATGTAATAAAAATTTTTTGTGTTAAAGTAAATAATGTTTTAGGGGTTAAGTTAATATATCTATTATACTGCGTGTTAGCAGGTTTAAGTGATATATATATATATATATATATAATATATATATATATATATATATATATATATATATATATATATATATATATATATATATATATATATATAATAAATATATATATATATAATATATATATATATTTATATTATAATAATCATGCATATATAATGATATATTATATAGTGATATATATATATATATATATATATATATATATATACTTACAACCGCTCCCAGGAAGGGTCAGGACCCTGTCAGCGGGGCCAACGCTCTTCTCCATCTTCCTCTATTCTCCAGGATTCCTCTTCTCCAAGTTCTCGCATCGCAGACATTCTATGTCTTCTCAATGAGTCCTCCACCGAACTCTCCCATCTCTTCCAAGGTTTTCCTCTCAATCTTGATCCCTCCGGTGTCCACTCCCATCTCCTCTTGGCCAGGCCACTCTCTCCTACTGCATCCTCTCCCGGTGTCC
>JABUQX010058916.1:0-2500 GCA_015478945.1 Trachelipus rathkii | reverse complement strand
CATTATGCTGTATTATGCAAAGTTAACTTAGTGGAGGCAAGGATAAAGGCCAAAAATAAAAAAGGAAGGAAATTGGAAGAATTAGGAGTACGAAGTTAAAGTATATGAGAGCATGTGCAAATATGCTAGTTGAATGTGAACAAAATGAAACTGAGCAATTCTGGACTTAAATGAAATAAGCGTTTGTTAGTAGTGCAAGAGAAGTATATGGGTGTGCTAAAGCAGAAAGAAAAAATGTCAGTAGTGAAAGGTGGAATGAAGAGGTAACGCAAGCGTTAAAAAGTAAAAAAAAGAGGCGTCTTTGAATTCAATAAAGCCAGTGATAAGATTTCGAAAGGAAGGCGAATGGAAATATAAGGAGGAAAAGAGAAAGCCTAAAAGTTACATACGTAGGAGAAAAAAAAGAGAGATAAATGAAGAGCTTGGACGGAGGATGAATGGAGAATTTCAAGAGAATAAGAAGCTGTTCTGGAAGGAAGTGCGAAAGGTTAAGAAAGAGAATAAGGAGAATCTTCATAGAATAATGAATAGGAAAGGTGATTTCGTGACTGATGATGTAGATGCGAGGAGAGTGTGGAAGGAACATTTCGAAAAGCTGCATAACAATGGCATTGATGAAGAGGTGATTGTTAAGGTTTGTAGGTTCGATGGTGAAAGAAAAAGTTTGTATTTTGGAGATAAGCAAATTAGTAGAGAGGAGGTGATAGGTAGAGCGAGAAAATTGAAAAATGCTAAATCAGCAGGTTTAGATGGAATTACTGTTAAAACGATCAAGAATGGAGGTGGGATTGTGAATGACTGGAAATGGAAGTTGTGTAACAAAGCGTTTCCGGACGGTGTAGTTCCGAAGAATAATAAGGGTAATTGTAGAAACTGCATAGGAATTAGTTTAGTGTTGCAGGGAATATATATATGCTGGTATTTTGGTTGAAAGAGTACGTCGAATGAATGAGAAGCTCAGTGTAGAAGAACGAGGTGCATCTAGAAGTAGTAGAGGATTTGTAGATCACAATTTTATATTGAAGCAATTGAGTGAGAAAATGAGAGAGAATAACAAACTGTATATACGCTTTCATGAACTAGGAACAGCCGTATGACAGGATTAATAGGGAAGCTCCGTGTCAGGTGTTAGTGATATATGGTGCTAGTGGTGGGCTGCTTCTGAATGTAATCAATAGTTTGTATGTTGATAGTGAAGCATGTATAAGAATAAATGGAGTAGAGAATGAGTGGTTTGATATTAATAGTGGGTTGAGGCAAGGATGCATTATGTCGCCATGGCTGTTTAATTTGAATATGGATGAGGTGATGAAAGAATTTAAGATAGAGGTAGCAGGGGAGGGTGTTAAACTTACGGAGAATGGAGGAGAGTATATGGCGCAATTTTTATTGTAAGCAGATGATTTAGTTTTGTGTGGTGAATCGGAAGAAAGATTTAGAGGATTGGTAGAAGAGTTTGGAATAGTGTGTAAAAGGAGGGGCTTGAAAGTAAATGCAGATAAGAATAAGGACGAGGATAGTGTGAAATAATGTTGGATGATAAACAACTGGAACGAGTATGTGAGCTTAAATATTTAGGCTATATGTTGAATGAGAAGGGAAAGGATGATGTAGATTATAGTAGGAATGTTGTGAGTGGAAGGAAGATGGCTAGTGCAATAAATCTTGTGAATGAAAGGGGACCTAGTCTTCAATGCGCTAGAGTTCTGCATGAGAGTATGTTTTTACCTGTGAAAGGGTAATATGATATAATATATATATATATAATATTATATTATATATATATATATAAATATTAATATATAATATTATATATATATATTTGTATATAGTGTGTATATAATAGTATATTATATATATATATATATATATATATATATATATATATATATATATATATATAGTGCCAAAACTATGGTGTGGAATAAGAATTATAGGTAGAAAAGGTGCTGTCTGTTCGTGACGGATAATCATCATAAAGAGTGGTAGATGTCAATAGTTGATAAAATGGTAAATTGAGCGTTTTTAAAGAGCTAGAGGCTGTGTTGGTGCGCGAAGAAAGTGTGATGAAGAATAAGATGAGAGAGTATTTAATGGTTTGATCACAATAATGGAAAGGTGCGATGAATAACGTTATGTTTAATGGGGAATGACCCCAAATATGACAGGAAAGAAAAAATCAATATATTATATTGATATAAATAGGTATTTATAATATTATTATATATAATATATAATATATATATATATATATTTAATATATATATATATTAATATATATATATATAAAGATATATAATAATATATATATATATAGATATAAATATATATATTAATATATAGTATATTTATTTTGTGGGTGGGTGGTATATATATATATATAATATATATTTATAATATATATATATATATAATATATATATAATAAATATATATATATATATATGATGATATAGTATATTTATATATTATATATATTATTATATATTAATATATATAT
>JABUQX010058915.1:25000-36132 GCA_015478945.1 Trachelipus rathkii | reverse complement strand
TGGATGAAAAGAGAAGAGAGATGATGAGAGAGAGAGAGAGGAGAAGAGAAGAGTAGAGAGAGAAGAGAGAGAGAGAGAACACAAACTGAAGAGAGAGAGAGGAAGAGAGAGAGAGAGGAGAGGGAGAGGAAGAGAGAAGAGAGAGATGAGAGAAAAGGGCAGAGAGAGAGAGAGGAAGAGATCGAAAAAAAAAAAACAAAAAAATGAGACGAGCGAGAGAAGAAGATGAGATAAGATGAGATGAGGAGAGAAGAGAGAGGAAGAAGAGAGGAGAAAGAGAGAGAGAAGAGAGAGAAGAGAGAGACGAGGAAGGAGAGAGAGAAAGAGAAGAGAGAGAGAGAGAGAGAACGAGAGAGAGAGAGAGAGATGAAAGAGAGAGAGAGAGAAAGAGAGAGAGAGATGAGATGAAGAGAGAGATGAGAGAGAGAGATGAGAGAAAGAGAGGAAAGAAGAGAAGAGAGAGAGAGAGACAGATGAGAGAGAGAGAGAGAGGAGAGAGAGAGACGAGAAGAGAGAGAGAGAAGAGAGAGAAAGGAGAGAGAGAGAGAGAGAGAGAGAGAGAAGAGAGAGAAGAGAGGAGAGAGGAAGAGAGAAGAGAAGAGGAGATGAGAGAGAGAGAGGAGAAGAGAAGACGAGAGATGAGAGAGAGAGAGAGAGAGGAAGAGAGAGATGAGAGAGAGCATGAAGAGAGAGGAGAAGAGAGAAGAGAGAGAGACAGAAGAGAAGAGAGAGAAGAGAGACGAGAGAAGAGAAGAAGAGAGAGAGAGAGAGAGAGAGAGAGAGAGAGAGAGAGAGCCAACGCGACCGTCTAATGCAATATAAGAAATTTCTACTGATCACAAACTGCAATTATGCCATGAATTAGATTCTGCTCTCTTTGAATATGAACTAAAAGGTCAGGTATCTTACTATTTTGAATTGTCAGTGGAAATTGTCTCATTTTAACAAATTTAATATAAAGAATGTAAATAATTAATCTTTAGAAGTAAATAGTAATGAAGTTTTTGAATTCAGTTTCCAAAATTAACATTAATGAAGGTAAATTGCTTCTCTTACTATGTGACAACTTTGACAGTTTGGGGAGCAAAAAGCTGATGTTTCATAATTTCATTAACAAATTTCAAAATACCATTTAATACATACCAACTTAACTGATGCTGCTAAATTTACTTATTTAATCAGTTAGCTACTTGAAAGACTACACATTAAAAGTAGTTAGCTATTTGTCTATTAGAAATGACAATTACAAGATAACTTTAGACCTGCTTAACAATGTATTTTTGGACAGGCCATTCATTATCAATGAATTCTTGAACAAATTGCTTGATTTAAAGGTGGCAGATAGTTATCATGACAAATACATTGATACTAAATCTTATATCAATGAAATTAGAACTATTGTGTTTGAGCTTTAAAACTATGACTTGTCAACAAAAACTCCAGGATATGTTTTGTTAAGTAACATCATATTTAAAAAACTACCTCATACTTTTAAAATTGAATTAGTATATAAAGTTGGTACTAATTATCCCACCATAGGTCAACTGTTTGAGCATTACAATAAAATTGTCAACACATTGTGTACATTGGCTAGGCCTAAAGAAGATTTCACTACTCAAATAACATCTAAAACCTTGACTAAAACTATCTTAAAGAAATCTGTAGGTCCAGAAAATAGTGCTACCTTGGGAAACTAAAAAACTATAAATTATATGTAAAATGTTAATTCTAAATTTAAGGTGTATAATAATAATAATGAGTATAATGAAAGCAAAACAAAAAAATGTGGGTAAGTTTTGTCAGTTAGCCTACTTAACCACCCCTTGTACAATGTGACAAATATGTCACAGTGGAAGAAAGGATAGCCAGACCTAAGGAGTTAAACTAAACCTAACCTAACCTAGATCCATCCAGGTTAGGTCTCGGTTATGGACCCTACTAGTTCAGGTTATGATGTTTTGCTAAGTATACTATGTACTTATACTATGTATACTTAACAAATCTTACTGTAACCTGAATTAGGATGGTCCTAAACCGATCTCAAAGCCCGTTCATTTTTTAATAAGAAAACCCTATGGGGAAATGCCAAACTTTGAGAGGCTGTAAGTTTTTTTCCTAAAGAAACTGACAATTTTTTTTTATTATTCATTACTATTTTTTTAGAGACTATGCTGTGATTTTCATAAAATCTGTTTAGAGGCACATATTGTAAATAATTACCAATAAAAGTATAAATCCCTCTAAAATGCATAAATTGGGCAAATGCCCTGGACATTTGCCCAATTCTTAAGTGCCTGAGCATTTACCCATTACTCTCTCTCTATATATACAGTATATATATTTATATATATATATATATATATAATATATATATATATATATATATATATAATATATATAGGTTTATATATAATATATATATATAGATAAATTATATATATAGCTCGGCGGGGTGACCGGCCCGCCTCTTTAGGAGAGGTGATTCGGTCCACTCGAAATAAAATAAAAAATAATAAAAAAATTTTGTTTTTTCGCTTCATTTATACCACGCTGGTAGTATACAAGTTTTATTAGATCATATTTAATTCTAGAAAGTTCTTTATATTTTTAAAAAATGTTAGAAATAGGGTACAAATGTCCTTCAATAGAATTCACTTTTTTGAAAATGTGAGTTTTTTTAACTTCGTTATAAAAATGAAAAAAAATTTGTGTCTTTTTTTAATATTTTTTCAGTGGATACATCGAGTATGTTAGCTTTAAACGGGCAAGTAAATTTTTATCCAAACAGTATTAGTGGCAAAAACGGGGCCTAACTTGTCCGATTCACCCCGCCGTAAAATTGATGGAGGGGTGACTGGACCACCTTGTTTTCGTTATTTGACGTATTATTATTGACATTTTATTACGTAATAATAATTTAAATATAATAAAAAGTTACTATATTAAGTGAAAATTTTTAAAAAAAGGAAATTTTAATAAAAAAAAACGAATTCAAAAAAAGTGTCAAATTTGGCGAGAGGGGTGAATCGGACTACCTTATTTTTATTCGTATTTATTTCATTATTGAACATTTTATGTTTCTTATTACAGATTTTAATATGATAAATAATATTATTAAGAAAAAATTAAAATATAAAATTGAATTTATAACGTAAAAGACGAATTTAAACATGATGGATCCGAGTCACCCCCTCAAGGTGGCCGCTTCACCCCTCACCGGTCCTACGCTAACGCGGCAGTTATTAAAACTTTAATAAACATTTATTATTAAGAATTACATTATATTTGTGTGCTTATGACCGACTATAGGGCCGTGATTTACAAAAAAAAAAAAAAGAAATTCCAAAAAGTGCATTAGGGAGAGTCGGGAGACCAATTTATGCCTAAGGTGGTCCAAGTCACACCGCCCACGCTATATATATATATTATATATATATTATATATATAATATATATTATATATATATATATATATTATATATATATATTATATATATATATAATTATAATATATAATATACATATATATATATATTAGCTATATAATATATATATAATATATATATATAGTATATATCATATATTATCATTATATATATATATATTATATATATATTTAAGGACTATATATTTTTTACCTCAGATGTAAAGGAGACAACATGTTGAAAGCTGACTTGCGGCATTTGACCTACGGTTTGATGCAACCGTAGTTATGAACTCTTCAATAATAATAATAATAATAATAATAATAATAATAATAATAATAATAATAATATAATAATAATAATAATAATAATAATAATAATAATAAATTCTGTGAGTATTTTTATTATATGATATGACTACTTTGAAGAATAACCAGGAACATATTCTTTGTTTTCAGTCCCCGCCATAAATTTTAAGTTCAAACACGTCTTAATGTCTATGATCCCTGCGGAAAGAACAGAGTTGACAAGTTTCCAGATAAAGAATATACATAAGTCGCTGCTATATTAACCCTTCACTTCATAGAGTTGCAAATAAGTTACAATTAGTTTTATCAGTAGAGACGATCCAATTCTCTTATTCGATTTAAAAAAAATGATATTAATTAGTTGGTTGAGTTCGAATAGGCAGCATCAGACCCCGCATGCAATAAATTTATAATCAATTATAAAATAATAAAATTTTAATTAATATTTACAAGTAATATTTTATAAAAACTATTATATACTTCCACATTAATCTTCTATTTTGCTTATTTTATTAGTTATTTTAGGATATAATAAATATTATATACTTTCGCTTATGTCTCTTCATTTATTTTTATTTAGTACCCGAGGATAGTAGATTATTAAAAAAAAGTCATAAGTATCAACTATATTATTTAGTGGAATTTGTACTTTGCCAATATTGAGTATAATTACAAGAATTCCCTAAACGCCAAAAATCACTATAATCACTTCAAATTCAAAAACCCGTCCTATTTAGTCGTGCTTGTGATATAAAAATTTTAATCAAAATGTAAAGAGTTAGTAGGTTAATTGTAATTTCCCTTTCTCAACCTTTAACAACCTACCTCTATTCTCTTTACTCCTACTCACCTTACAAATTTACCTAAATAAGTTAGTTATATAATTAATAAAGCCAAATAAGCCGAGTTATCTTTAAAAAACTAATAAGAGCACTCAAGGACCAAAAAAGTCTTTAAAAACCAACAAACCCAAGGTAAGGATTATGTAATATTATTTATTTAGATATTAATTTTTTTAGTTCTTTTATACAGTTGTTTATGCAATGTGAATCTATATAGTCCAACGAACGGGTTTGTGCAAGTTCTTTGATAACTCGTCTAGCAATCTTGATAACTCGTGCTAGCTCTCCGAAGCTTATAGCAGTTTCGAATTTGTGTATTATTAGGTCAAAGTCATTTTAAAATTAAGGTTTATTTTAATATAAGGAAAAAAAATAATGGTAGAAGCCACGTGGGCCTATCCAGACTTGCCTATTGGTGTTTCTGTCCTAAGTTTAATGAGCTTTAGTGTAATTAGCAAAATTTGTATGAGAGTTACGTAAGCATGCATCATTTCCTAACCCTCCAAATATTACATATCTCCTAAAAAATCAAGCTCGAAACTTAGCCTAGCCTGGCCTAGCCAGGTCATTCAACCTCAAAATTTGTTTTGTTGTTTTTGTGTGGTGTGTGGTCTTCTAAACCCTTTAAATTCAAATCAAAATAATTTGGCCCGGGTGTAGGCCATATCTCATTTTCCTCAAAAATAATTCAAAGTTAGGCATTATAGGCCTAGAACACTATCATCTTGAAATTGTTTTCTTGTTTCTTTTTAGTCTAATAGACCTTTTTCAAAATTCAAATCAAATAATTGGCCTTGATAGCTATTTTCATTTATTTCATCTGTTCTTCAAGTTCATTTGTCCTGGGTTCACTCTAGCCCAAATTTCAGCGAAAATGTCTGACCAGAGATACAAGCCCTTCTGGAGACAAAGTTAATAAAAAATCTAAGCTATAGTATCAAGCCATTCTCATCCCTCAGGCACAAGTAAAATTTTATCGTGTTTTGAATAGAGAAAATTCTATTGATAAAATAAAGATAAAATAGCAATCATCCACAATGGCGTACGTAGAAGGAGTAGAGTCGGAGTTGTTAAAAGATATTAAAACAAAAGATACAAGATAATAAATGTACAACGAGTGTGAAGTTGACTCCTCATCCTGAGCTCATAATAGGAGTTGTGTTAGTCAGAGTCGGATACCAATGCTCGAATTAATCAAATTAAGTAATAAAATTAAGGGATCTAAAATTCAACCGCCGTCCAAAAAATTCTTGCTCTCATTTGAGTGAATCTGTTCTAGAGCTATAGATTGTGTTTCTTTGAGGGCAATGAAATTGATAATTTGCTTATTAAACCTTTATTTCAAAATTTAAGAGTTCCTTAGATTTACAGAAAATTTTAAGTGAATCCATTTAAACTTCACTGCTTAAAAATAAAGTAAAAGGTATGCACTCCTCTGTTCAGAATCTTCTATGGTGATAATGTAATTATAATGGCTCTTGAACTTTTAGACAAAGAGTTTTTAGACGAAAAAGCATTTCATTGATGAAGGAATCTTAAAGAAAAATAATATCTTTGAACCAGCAATTGACCCAACATATAATGCGAAGGTTACTTAAAATAATATCAAGCATTATATATTGAACTTGAGAGTATAACCTCAAATATTCTTGAGGAGGCTACTTGATTAGTAGTTACTTAAGCCACATAGTTTGTATTCAAAATTACCTATAAGTGTTAGTCAAAGAAATTACTCGCAAGTTGAATACCCATTACCCTGATTTGAATCAAATATTCGATAGTTACAATTGTATTTAATTCAAAAATATTGTTAAAACATCAAATCATAATAAAAGGACAAAATTTCAATCAAGTCCCTCCCATAATACGTATTCAAATTTTAAAATATAAATAATTCGGATAAGCCTAATTTTAAATTTAAAAATTAATGGAAAATCAAAGGACGAATGAGTCCTTAAATCTAATAATAGTCACAGAAAAACTCTGCCTTTGCAAAATTTCAAAACTCATACTAATGAAAGTTAGTGGAAACTGAAGCTTCTCATAGTATTGATTCTTCCACCTCTAAAATCAAAGGTTATTCGAGATCATGTAAGTTTTGTTCACCCCAAGGTCATGTGATGACCAATTGCAATGTTTATCAAACCTATGAGTTAAGAATTAAAAGGTGTAATGAAATAAATCTATGCCACAAATGTTCAAGTACTAAACATACCCAGTCAGTGTCCTGCGACTGATGAGGCAACTTTCTTTCAGTTGCAAAGTTTGCAATAAAAGAAGTCATATTACAGCTCTTTGTAAGCAAAGAAAAAGTTCCACCCTCACAAATGTATGTCTTAGCTTTAGCCAAAGCACCAACAATTTATTATTTTACTTCAATTACTATAAGATTGTAGAGGTAAAGTTTTCGGCTTCAGTTCGATGCCTAGTCGACTGGGGCTCACAGAGGTCCTACCTTTCTAAAAGAGTGTTGGGTAAACTCAATATATCTGTAGAAAATCATCAAAGCACTCAATACGATATAAAACCTATTTAGTATTACCACCCCAGTTGAAAGAGACTGTTTCTTATGTATTTATGGACCAAGTCTTGTTGCACCCTGCCTCTTTTGTGATGAAGGGATCTTCAATTAATATGAGATAACGTTCGAATCAGGCTCTAATTATTTAAAAATAAATCTTATAAATTGGAGATTTGGCTATAAAGAGTCTAATAACTCATGTTTCGCCAAATTTGGCAATGATTTAATAATTTGACAAACAACTAGAGTTGATTAAATGTATGAGTGGTTCTGCTTTTAAGTTAAGAGATTGGTTCATTATTCCATTGGAAAAAATATTACTAATTTATTATACAAATAATCAAATAATAGTTCAAATTACCACATATCTATTGTTCAAAATCAAAATCACATTTATATTCAAAATCAAAATCTAGAATCATTTGCAGGTTAACCATACTTTGTTAATGCAGTCTTAAACCATGTACATCTATTTAATCCTATTAAATAATGCTAAGTAATTCAGAGGTAGAGCAAGGATTAGAAAACATGTCAAATTAGAGTCCTTAGGTAATGAAGAATAATAATAATAAAACTTGAAGATGACAATAATAACAGAAACATAAAAAAATTCAAAGGTGGTATAAGAGTTTCAAAGATGGAAAATATCATATAGATCTCTCATGGATTGTGGATAAACTTCCCCTGTTGCCATCAAACTATAACATTGCTCTTGCAGTGCTTATAGAGTCAGAAAAATTTAGAAAATAAGATTTAGTTATATCTGTTTGAGTATCTTTCAGCAACAATTATGTTTATGTATTATGGTGAAGAGTGTCAAGAGGGGATCGTCGCGCGGTCTGGAGTATGAGAAAGAGATGTAGTGTGGGATTTGGGTGGTCGCGTCTGCGGAGGTGCGTGTGTAGTGTCTGGCTGATGAACAAGTATCACCAAAGGTCCGGGCCTGTGTTTAACTGTCCTAAAACTAATTCTTACCATCTCTAAATGAGGCAGGCCTATACTGGACCAGATCTATGTCCTCCTTGTTAGTCATTTTATTCCGGTTCAGATCAAATCGGTTTGTTATGTTATCGGATAAAACAAGCCTTCCTTCAGATTAAGTTAAATTATTGAAGACCGCATCGCTTTGCTTTTTTGGAAAAGCAAGGTCAATTACAAGCTTATCGATACTCAACCATTGTTTTGGTTTCACATCCTAATGCGTTCATTCTCAATTTTATCATTTCTTATCAAGCTCAGTCTTATGAGGATGAGAAAAGTTTCATATTCTGTAAGGTTTGATTAGCTCCTTTGGTCCGACGTTACAAACATTTAAAAAACTTTTATATGTCTGTAACAACAAAGAATGGAAGATGGGTGTTCCACTTAGGAAAGTTTTAAAAAGGTCTTCTTTAAAAATTAATGATCAATTAAGAAGCTATTTTATGAAGGAGAGGGTAGAATAGTTCACATCAGGAATCAGAAGATAAGGTTCTGATATCTTTTTAATCCTCTTACAGATAAGTAAAAACTATCAAAATTTTCAGTAAATGCTGATGCAAATACCAAAAGTTTGTTGTTTATCGGCTGTGTCCAAGGTTTTTGATTCCTTTAAATATCTTTTTACCCCTAACTTTAAGGTCGGCTAATAATTAGGAAATTATGGCAATTAGCGTCTCGATTGGGATGAAAGGTCCCTGCTGATTTTCATCTTTCTCTGGTTTCTCTTTATCAGATTTAAATAAAATTACATTAATGTTGAATTAATATTTGTTGCTTCTCACCTTCTCCCCGCAAAACTCTTATTCGTTATTTGTTGATGCTTCTTCATCTTGTATGGTTTTGTCAGTCTATAGATAGGTCAAGTTCTTAATAATATTCTCAAAGCCAAGGGGGTCCCTCTCAAACTAGGGCTTTGCCCTCTTGTAGAGTTGTTTATAAATGTTTGTTTTTAATTTTCAAGATTTTCAATTCAATTTTATCAGAATTTGCCTATGATTACAGTTTCAAAAACATAAGGTCTTATTGGTGCTCAAATTGTCCTTTCATGGCTCCTATCTGGAATGAGCAAAAAATAAAAAATATTTTGTAAATAATAGGCTCCAAGAAATTTATCAAATCAAAAAACAAGTTGAGCTAGAGTACAAAGTATCCATTTCTTATGCTACATCAGTACTGCTGAAAACCCAGCAGATTTGATTACCAGAGTTGCTATCTTTAAACTTTCTTTTCAAAATTGCCATTATGCTAAAAGGTCCTTCTTGGATTCTTCTAGTCAATCTTCAATGCCATTTAGTAAAACTAAATGTTTCTGTCTTGAGGCCAATAAGGAAAAAGGACTTTACAAGTCACACATCTGTTTGGTTGTTACTCAGGTCTTTGTTACCATTTAAGACTATTCAAGTGTGCATAGCTTTATAAAGTAAACTTCAAAATATTAATATTCATCGAGCAGAGTAAGGGGCTGGCATGAGATGTGATCAGAAAGCCCAGAACTCTCATTGGTTGAAGAAAATTGCAGCAGCTGGTTTTCTAAGCGAGATATTATTTCTCGCAAAATGCTTAAAAAGGATGAAATTCCCACTGCTGTCAATCAACTAATTATCATAGATGATAAGCCTCATCCGATCCAAAGGGAGAAGTTGCCAAACACTTTTATTATATGATGATGTGATAAATCAATTCTTCTTGCAAGGATCTATCCTCCAAATTAAAATAGAGACTTTCATTCTAGATGTCAGACACTTGGGTGTTCAATGAACCACTATCAATTTTCATTCATAGCTCATGGCTTTGGATTACCAAGGCCAGCCAGTGCTGTAAAGAAGGTTTTTGTCAGACTGTATAGTATGCAAAAAATGTAACAGTATACCTTTTAAATATCCAAAAATGACTAATCTTCCTCATATAGAGTAATTTGTGCGTTCCTTTTGAGCATTACTGGCGTGACTTTACAGGGATTCTTTTGTAAAAGTATTAATGATTTCATAACTGTAAATGTATCTGTTAATTTTCACCTGCCCTAATATCAGAGCTATTCATGTTGTTCTTCCGATATGTCCACTGAATCCTTTTACTTTCATTCCAACGTTTCACCAAAATATATATGCATACCGTCCAATTTGATACTTCAGAATAATGCCAGGATTCAAACAAGGTAGGAAAATACTGTAGAATCTTTGTGCTTCAAAATATCGTTCTCCGAACAATTGCGCGTATCGAATAAACATCAAACATAACAAGATTCCAGTCTATTCCAGTTGTGGGATCAGTTTGGGAAAGAATGATACGAACAGTTAAGGAATGTCTCTATAAGACTATAGGTAAAGCAACCTTAACCTACTTTCAACTGTTAACAAGTATTGTCAAATATCACCGAATGTTATCAATCAAGAGCCCTTAACTACTAGTCATCATGTAATGATTGGAAGTTATTGCTCAAGATTTCCTTTTGAAGGCTTATGCCAATTCGAAACCTCCATTTCAATGAATTTCCACCCCCAATAAGGAAAAAACTTCCTCCCTCACAACAAGACCTTAGCCATAACTCTAAATGCTCAAGGAAGAGTTTTGGAGACTTTCAGGAATTTATGGTATGAGTCTTATCTATGAAATTTGCGCCAGACAAGTAGAAGTCTCTATCAGTCAGAGTGGACCAACAGAATAAAGGTGGAGATATAGTTCTGATTCACACACCTAACAAACCTAGACCCTTCTGGCTTTTGGGTAGAGTTCTGGAAGTCATTGTTGGTTGATGACGATAAGATCAGGAGTGTGTTATTAAAAAGGTGAGATGGACAAACCTGTCACTATTCTTGTCATCTATACCCATTGGAGTTATCTATTACTCACTCTGTCTGCCAGTGGAGGAAACTTATGCGTGAAACAAAGCATGGATCTCTTCCAAGTCAGATGGTCAAACAATGAAAGATACTGATCAAGTTGATCGCCTCAAATTCAAAATATTCCAAAGTAATAGTGATACTGCAATTGTAGATGTACAACCTTACTTCAGGATAAAATTCACCTTCAACTTGACTCTCAACAGAATCAATTTC
>JABUQX010058915.1:0-20000 GCA_015478945.1 Trachelipus rathkii | reverse complement strand
AAGGGGGTTAAATGAGAGAAATAAATGAAGTATGTTGAGATGGTTTGGTCATGTGGAAGAGATGATGAAAAGTCGGTTGGTTAAGCGATATATAGTGGTGGGGAAGTGTGTTGGGAACCGACCGGCTTGGGAGACCCGAAGAGAAAGTGGGATTGAGTGGTGAAACGAATGTCTGAAGGAGAGAAAATGTGAGTTTTGGTGGAGGGCGAGAATAAAGGTGCGTGATAGGAGAGAATGGCGGGGGTTTGTATGGGGGCATGTTTTTCTCAAACCCTGGGCCAGGGGATGAACCCTAACATTGAACGATTTACCATACGTGAGGGGTCCGTCGCCAGTCCCATGATGCTTCTAGGGTGGATTTTCTGTTCTGGATTTTATTCTCACTAATTAATGGTAAGAGGGGGCGGTAAGGCTGGGCTTGTCTTTTCGACGTTTGTCATGTTCTCTCTACTGCTTTTCTTTTCCGATGCTTGTAGCGCACCTTACCCCCAATCTTGGGGCAAAGAGGAAGCTGAAGAAAGAAAGAAAGGAATGGAAAGTCGTTTCCTTCTGTATTTTTTGAAATAAAACTACGCTTAAGATCAAGTTTAAAGGAATGAGAAGTCTACTTTTATGATATTCTTAATAGTAAATATTTGTTTCAGAATATTCATTCCTTGAGAATTCTGTGTTATAAGTGTTTTTAAAATTGTTGAAAACCTATTTTAATTTTTAATTTATTATTTTGTATATGTTTAATTGTCATTTAGGTTTCAATTGATTGGATTCCAATGATAGATTCACTGCAATATAATTCGTGTTATATAATTTATTTTTTTGCAGACCTTTATTTAAATGTGAAGAAGAGGTGAGCACCTATGATTTACGACGTCATCCTGACTTTCAATACAAGTGTGGTTCTGTTGTTATTCGAGTTGCTAATAACGAAAATGGTGAGGCATGCTGTTCAGGGCAGGTTCTTGATAAATTTCCATCTGGAGAGGTGAGTTGGAAACGTCAGCAACTCGTTAAATTATTTGAATGCTCTAAAACCCTCAATATTTTAGTCTATCCCACTTTGTTTACAATGAAAGTTTTTTTTTTTTTTTAAATCTTTAAGAAAATTTAGTTTCCGAATTAAACTGTTTTGAAATATTTTAAAATATTTTAGTATCTAATAAAGATAAGTACTGTTGTTTCTTATTGTAAAAATCTCTTTGAGGTTTGAAAGCTCAAAAGACTATTAACTCAGTTGGTGGTTATATAAAGTTATTTGTCATTAACTTTACATTTTTCCTGTTCGTTTGTAACTTCACATATTTAGATACTCTGATACAAAATTTGTTAGATATTTTCCCCCCCGTATTGATTAGCATAACTTATTTTTTTCTCTTACAGGTGAGTGTTTGGTGGGTAGATGGATCTAAGTCTATTTGTTATCCGCAAGATCTCTACATGGTATTTGATGAGTATGACTCAGATGACGGAGAAGTTTTTGCAGATACATCCTCTGAGGAATCCTTGGATTCTGACTGTGATAATTCAATCATAGCTGAGTAAAGAATTTACTTTTTGGAATATATCATTATTGTAGTTTCTTTCTAATACTATGAAGGTCTAAAAGATTTAAAATCATTAAAGAAGTATACATGTGTCATGTATTTTTTATTGTTGAGTTAAAGTAAATTTGACCTTTTGTATGTTCACATTCATTAGTATGTTTGACAAAACATTACTTAAACCAGGAATCTTTCCAGTTCTAGTGAAAGCTTGTAGAAATGTAAAATGTAAGTAAGCCTCCATAGGGTGGTGGGGAGTGGGGTTTGTGAGTTTTTTTTTGTGACAATTCATTTCTATCCTGCAAGTTCAGGGTCAACTTAAATATATAAACATTTTGTTTTGTGTGATATAAATTTGAGAGATGAAAAGGCGCTGAGCTCATCAGGGAATACAAAGGATTATGATACAAATTTTAATTTGGTGTTATATATATAATATAAAAAGTAAAATTATATAGACAATACATTTAAAATATATTTTATTATTTTTTTTTTTTTTTTTGTTTTATTTTTTTTTTCACATGTAATTTGCATTAGTAAATTTTTTTTTTTTTTTTTTTTTTTTTTTTTTTTTTTTTTTTTTTTTTTTTTTTTTTTTTTTTTTTTATTTTTCTCTGAATTATGACTTAAAGATTTCTACTTCAATCTAAATGTTTAAATGTTTATTAATTTTATAACTTCTACACTCTAGTTACTAAGTGAATAATTAAAAAAAAAATCGGTTAATTAGTTTGTTGCGTGTAGGCTTTTTTTTATTGTAATTCTTGTAGGGGGCGAAGGTTTAGCTCTTGTTTTGGGGCACCAGATATATCTAATAGGTAGGATAAATTTCTATATTTGACCTTGCAGAAAGAGTGAAAGTAAATTTAAAGAAAAAAAGAAAAGCAAACCCGACCCCAAACTTGTTGCAGACATTGATGAAGCGCGTGTAAAATTTGGCCTCTTCGAAGTAATATTTAATCAAAATCCTGCTCCACAAGAAGGAATACCTTTGATGAACGAAATATTCCATCTTTATAAGAAATTAACGTAAATTATTCCAGTTTCTTGTTTGTTTTCTTTATACCTAAATTATCCAAAAGTTTAGTTTATTTGAACTTAAAAATTTTTAAAGAATTATTTACCCCAAAATATTGAATAACTTTTTAGGTAATTTGACTTTTTTTTTTTTTCAAGGATTGAAGATAGATTTTTAGGAACTAGTTTCTTTGATAAGAGCAGCATCCAAAGTCTAGCTAAGAAGGTAAAAGAGAAATTTCGGAGTCCTATTAATGAACTAGTGACAGAACAGTTCAATCGACTCTTCTCCACTAATACTGATCCAGAAGGCAATTTCACTTCTTTAACTACTGATAAAATGGAGGTCAATGCTACTGAAGAAAATATTTCTTGTGTTGGTAACAAAACTCCAAGTATTACTAAGAAAGCTAATGAAATAGACCAAAAGGTTGTTGATGGGATAGCATCTTCTGTTTCCAATGATTTGAAAGATTCTAAAAGCTGTGATGCATCCCCGTGTTGCACATCTCAAAATGTCGCCGAGGATATTGAGATGTCGCATATTTGCGTCCAATTGTGCTCTTTAATGAAAGCGCAGTTGCTCAAGATGCGTGAGGAAGTGGTTCGCCGTTCTGGTGGACACCTTGGTACGAGTGTCGTAGAAACGTGTCAAGTAAGTCATAATCATCAAAATTGAAATTTATTAAATTAAAATATTGATGTGGCTTTTATGAGACGTATTATGAGTTTTTTTGTTTGTTCGTATTGTTCTTTGGGGGGGGGGCGTAGTAAGTCGCATATGAGATAGAGAGGAGTACACTCGGTCTGACTGTAGCATGTGGAGTTTTGTTCTACTCATAACATAATAGTTTTGTCGATCTTACGATGTCACCAATATCGAATACTTGAGAAGAGTCTGTCTCCAATCTTGTGTGCTCCGTTGTCTATTGTATGCATCTCTCCTTTATGCTAAAGCGAGAGTCGTCGTGGACAGCACTGCCATTATATATATATTATGTGATACATTTCCACTATGGACATGAGATTGTGGAGAGCTCTTAAAGCACGCATATGTGTCTTCATTTAAGACACTTGTATTAGGTGAATCGTGCATTTAGCGGCAGCGCTCCATACTTTACGAAGCGAGCATTCAAGGACGCTGAGGAGGGAGGGGATCTTAAAGAGAAGAAGAACCAATCAGTAATCAAAGAAGAAAAGAAATCAAATATTTCTGAAGAAAATCATAATGATGTTGATTTTAAACTTCCTGCTCCCCTAAAGAAGGAAGCAAGTGTTTGCGGGGATTCAGAAATTAAATTAGGTTCTACGCCTATAAAGAAAGAAAGTTCTTTTTGTGCAACCGATGGTAAGTATTCGCTATTAAAGTTTCAAATTATATCAAAGATTGCAGTCTTGTGACTTTATTAGGTTTGATTATTTCAGTAACTATATTTTCCTGTTGGTAGGTTCATCAATATTCATTTCAATTGTCAAGGTTTTGTTTTGAAATTTTTTTTTCTTATATGTTAACATTTATTTTGCGTTATATTTTTGCATATTTTGTATGGTAGATTTGACTTTTGAGTGTTTGATGCTTATGGTTAAAAAGTAGGTAATGTGTGTACGTTTTTATTTTTGAAATAAACATAGGATTGTTTTTTGCCTCCTATATCTTGACCTGCTAGATCAGTTTAAAAGGAGTAATAGGAAATAATAACTTATGAAATATTGTCAGACGGAGATATTAGAGAAACATCATCATCTCTATAACAGTCTGGAATATCTCATCCCCCCGCAGGTGTAGATAAAAGCTTTTGAACAGTATATCGGAGGTCTCTCATACAAACTTTTATCATCTGATTGAGATGTTCTTTTGTTATTAGTTGTTTATCTTTTTTGTCCTCTGAATCTTAATGTTTATTATTTCTTTGTTTTGTAAAATAATCATTCAGATTGTTTGGAAACTTAAAATTCTTAATTCTTTGTTATCCCAAACTAGTTGTAGAGTTATTGTCGTTTCTTTTGCCAAGTTTTTCTCCTATGTATTGTAAAATTAATGGCGAGCCACTTGCTTTAAAATCTTTTACCCTTTACCCTTTTCAGGATTTCGAGTGCTTGAGGCAGCGCCCGATTGTCACAAATTCAAGATGATAATGTTTCAGCCTAAAGACCCTCCTAATTTCTACCGCACTGTGAGGAAGGAAATGAAGTTGCTGAGTACTTCCCTACCACCAGGCATTTGGGTTAGAGGTTACGAAGACAGAATGGTAAGTACGACGAATTAATCCTTTTAGCAGTTAATATTTGTTTATTTATCAAGGCATGGAAAGATGGATGAAAAGCCTCTCAAATGAACACTCAAGACCAGGTCCCATAAACATGCAAACATTTATGTTTTAATGAGATGCCATAAACCATCTTTGCGGATACATATAATACATATTAGTAGGCAGATGGGGAGATGAAAATTAGGCAATGATTTGTGCGTTATATAAGAGGAGAATCATTAGATTGAAAGAAAGAATATTATATAGCAAGTTATGAGAAGGAGGGTCGGAGATGGAGGGAAGTCTCCACTCATTCTCTGAGATTACATATTATTATATATATAATATATATATATATATACTATATATATTATATATTATATATATATATACTATATATATATATATATATATATATAGTATATATATTAAATATTAAAGCGATGATTTTGTCACTTTCAAGAATAAACTATATTAAGTTTGTTATTTGTATTAAGACAATAAACTTTAGTTAAACAACTCAATTTGTATGTATAAAGACAATAAACTATAGTTAAAGCAACTCAATTTGTAGTCATTAACAACAAACAATATTAAGTTTGTTAATTATAATGTATTCCAAATATAATTATATATTTAAAGGTGTAGATGATAAATTCAATGATTTGATGATTCCCAGATGTTGACTTCTTGAAGGATGAATTACAACATAGTCTATCATTCATATTTAATCATGAGATCTTATGAATGAGCAAGCAGAAACAGAACTTGGAAATAACACTGTTAATACTATGAATAATTTAATAAAGAGCCAATCAATACAATAATACAAACGTAATAATAAAAAATTAAATAATAAAATACAGATAATAATTTATAATTAGTAATAAATAATTCAATCAACAATACAAGCAGTAAGAAGAAAGATGAATAATAATAATAAAAAATAATAATTACCATAAGAATCTTTGAAACAAAATTTTTATAATAAAATATAAGATTTTTATTAACAAAGATTTTTATTTTAATAAAAAACAAAAAAACGGTTTAATAGCGTCAACATTCACTCAATGTATTTATGCATGTATTTGCAATAATAAAAATTATAAAAAATTATAAAAAATAGGAGTCACTACAGATCATTCCCTTCAAGAAAGGACTGGAAAGCACCGGTTTCAATAGCGACGTCCAAAATCAGCGAGGTAGAAGGCACTAAGAGGCAAAGAGCGACGATATTGTGTAGAAGGAGAAGGAGAAAGAACAAGGGCAGAGAGGAAACATCGCAAGAAGGAATGTCAAAAGAAAAGGTTTAGAATGTCAGGTTGATCTCCAAGATCATCTGAGATACAAGTATAAATCGGCAGGAGGAAAATGACAAGGAAGACTTGTGATGGGAAAGAAGAGATGTATGCGGTATAGAAGGACAGTAGAAGTAACAGAAGTCGAACTGTAGAGTAACAGCAACAAGGCCTGCTGTTGGAGAGGAAAGACCAAAGCGAACAATTCGTGAAGGACAAAGATGGAAAACGGTTGGAAGAGCCAATGTCAGAATCATCAGAACAACTATTAAAGAAGATCATACAAGGACAGAAAGAATTATCGGCAACCGATGTGATCAAAGATCGGAATTCGGAAAGAGTCAGAAAGTGGGATTTAATACGTTGAAACCGAAACATTTCAACACGAGAACCTTTTGAGTATGTCTGAAAAATGATGGTCGCGACACCGAAAGAACAAATAAGACCAGGTATAGAAGGTATGTAAGGAAATCGATGGAGAATCATGACGAAGAAATACTGGATGAGTAGCGAATATAAAATTCTTATGGGTAATCAAACAGCTATTTTAGTTCGGGAACGAGCAGGGAGAAGAAGAAAAGAAGAAACAATAGAACGAAGATATATCGAAAAGGAAGGTCATAGATAAGAAGAAGAAAAAAATTCACCAGGAAGACGCAAGGGTGAACCATAGACTAGTCTCATATGCAGAAGAATTTCAAATCTTCGTATAACCGAAGACGCAGACAAGCAAAACCAGAGAAGATTTTCCACAATGTTGCGGATTAAGGGCGCAGCGCAAAGCAGCCTTTAATGGGCGATGGAGGCGCTTGACAAAGAATTTCCTGTGAGGGTGATAAGTACTGGAATGGATTTTTCAATACCAAGTAGAGATAAGAAATCCAAGCCAAGAATAGAGAACGAATTAGCGGGCATTGTCAGTCACAATATAAGAGTAAACACCAAAACGAGCACCCAATTAGTCAGAAAAGGCAGTAAGCAATATTTTTTGCCAGTAAGGAGAAGAAAGGGGGAACAACTTTCAAGGCCAAAGCGAGTATGACTGTTCAATCATAGTCAATTAAAAAGTAACCACCGCGGAAGTGAAGAGGCCGACAAAGAGATGAACGGGCCATCAAACCGACAAGAGGAAAGGAATGAATAACGGAGAGTTTAGTGATGTCTCATTGAACTTTTGGTTTTCTTGACAAGCAGAAATGAACGAGCCCAAACCGAGATGTCAGAATGCTTGTTAGGCCAAAAAAAGAACGAGAAGATAAAAGTTTTGAGACCACGCAAATACAGGACTGAGAAAGAGATGAACAGGATTAGAGAAAATTGATTTCGAACGCAAACAGGAATACAAAAGATGACTTGCCAGAGAATGTCACAAATTTAAAGGAACAGTAGAATCAAGTAGGAAGAGTTTGAGTTTATGACAGTATCGGAGGAAATAAAGATCATCCTCTTTGGCAGCGAATAGAAGCAGTAGTCTAATTTAGCAAAGGCAGCGTTAATAGCATTAACTGGCATCCGAGATTAAAGCAGTCAGCAGCTGATTATGCACGACCAGGAAATGCTGAGAAGAATCAGAGTAAACTGGGCAACATTAAAATACAGAGATGACAAATATCACGAGGGAATAGTGTAAAGAAACAGAGGTCAGATAGCAGAAAGTGAGTAGTTTATGAATCGCTTCGTACAGACCTGTATCACTACTTTTAACAATATCTAAAGTATTTAATCGAAAAATAGACAGCAAATAGTTCACGACAAAAGTACTATAGGCGATTGACAGCAGGAGGAAGTTTCTGAGAATAAAAAGCGAGAGAAAGCCAAAACACCATTTTGCAGTTTCTCTAGTGGAAGCTCAACGCAATAAATCACTGGCGTCACAAAGGCGGTTTCAGCACCGTGTTAGGAGAAAACAAGAGGTGTGTTAACAATAGAATTTTAACTATGTCAATAAGCCTGAAAGCAGCATCTAGTCAAATGAAACCATTGTCAAGCGGCCCCGACGACCTTGAACAAGCAAAGGCAGTAACAGGAGCTAATATGGCAGCAGCCTTGAGGAGCGGAAATTCGTAAAAAATTAAGAGAGACTAGTAAGCAGGAAGTTATTTCTGAGTGGTTGAGAGAGATTACGTATGGCAGACACGTATGATCAGGGTAAGTTGGATGAGGACCAGAAGAAGATAATTTTTGGCCAAGAAAATGTAGAGAGATCAGAATCAAATGCATTTTCTCGGAAATTTAACGAAGACCAGTTGAGTAAACGGAAGAACAACAGTCGAGATTGAGAAGATGCTCTTCTGGAGAATTGAGAAGAAACTAATAGATCATCAAAATGTAAGGCATAAAAAAGGGTATTAACACGTAAAAAGCATATCCTATCAAAGTTGGAAAGAGTAAGCACTGATTACGAGGACAAATGGCAATAAATTATACATGAGATACCAAAGGAGTTGCGAAATACAGCTTTAGGACGATACAGTCAGGATTAGAGGTGTACCGGATTTGACGTTTTTCCGGTTCGGGTTCAGTCGGAATTTTTCAAAATATACTGGCAGAACCGGATTACTAATGTACTTGGATATTTAAAAATTTGCTGGAAGGATTATTTGACAAACCCAATAGTCAATCTTTTAAGCAATTATAATGGTAGCCTTGTTAGTATTACTTATACACAGTGTATTACATACACAGTAATGTATTTAATTGCAGATTTTTTTTTCTATTCAAAATAAGGACAATTTAAGATATTCATTAATTCAAATTTAAAATCAAAACATTATATATATATAGAAATAGTATAATAGTATATATATTATATTATTATATATATATATAATATATTATATATATATATATATATATAATATATATGTATTAATATGATATTAATTGCCAAAGGGAATACATATTCAATTTTAAACTGCTGTAAGCAGTGAAAGTTAAAGAATAAATGACTCGTTGATATTTAGCGTATCCATATATCTTGTAGGAAATTATCTTATCAGCCTTAGATACTTCTCGAAATACTGCTGATCTCAATTTTACTGTATGAAGTTGGTAATCATATCTGCGTACAAAAAAAATTTTTCTATAGAAAATAAGTATTTTTTGGTGAAGTTCTATGAGTCCCTGCTTCTCAGTGATTGTGAATTTCTGATTAATATTAGCAATAAAATTATTATTTTCTGAAGATGCATGTGATTTGGGGTTATTGATATTTCAAATTTTTTGTGGGGAAGAAATTTTCCTCAAGACAATTGTTTCACGGCTTCGATTTTTCGCTATTTTGGGGGTAGTCCGATGTTTTAAAAATACAAGGTCTTCTCCTGTTTACTAATCCAATTTTTGACCTTCCAGATATCTCTTCGTGATAATTTTCCATTTGTTTATGAAGTGGGTTGTAATTAAATGTTTTTGGCGAATTACCAAATTTATTTTTTGGGCATTTATTTAATCTATTAAGAATTTTGTAACATTTATTATATATGGAGGACTTTATATCAATAGGCATTTATAAAACAGAATTTGTGAGGTTATTATTGTGACAAATCTGTATTCAATTTGAATAAATCTTGATTAATATATATATATTATATATATAATATATAATATATATATTATTATTATATATATTAATTATATATATATTATATAGATTATATTGATAAAATTTTAGAAAGTTATTTTTTTTACATTTCTTTAGTTAAAGGAAAGTTCATTAAAATTTCCGTTTGGGCCGGAATTTTTTGTTGATTCCGGCTAAATTCCGAGTTACGGCTGAACCAAAAATTTCCGTTCCGGTGCACACCTAATCAGGATAACAAGAATTATGAAGAGGAAGGGTTTTCAAATTCAAGAAGAAGAGAAAATGGCTACAATACATTTAGAGAGAAGTAAAATCATTAAAGTGAGGATTAGAATAAAGTGTATCAAGCAAAGTGTTAGGATATTTAGTAACCTGTGTCGCCAACAAAACGAAAAGATCTGACCTTTTTAACATTGAAGACGGGAGAATTGCTTAAAGGGAACAATACACTTTTCCGAAGGCATGTCAAAATTATAAACACGCGCAACGATATAACTTTTGGAGAAGTCTGCGGCGTTGCAAACGGAAGACTAACCTTTGTTCATGTATGCATACTGGTGAGACGCAGGAGAAAGAATAGAAATAGGCTGGATTAAGCGAAAATTCAGAATGCAAAAGAGCGTGAAAAGAAGAATAGAGGAGAAATCAGAGGATTGATACCATGAAAATGAAGATCAAAGGAACGCATTCAAGAAAGAGAGATATGTATCAAGTAGACGGCTATTTGGATTCAATAATAAATATTGAAATGATTAAGAAATCATCACAATGATGTTTTGTGTAACATCGCCAAGAGGAAGTCAACGGAAAGAACAGATGTAGGTCCAATAGATTAAGTAAGGAGTTGTTACGTAGACGCAATGCTAGAACTTAGGCAGCCGATTAAATGAGAAACAACAGGCGAAAGAGAAGAACAAAAACCATGAACATTCAAAACAGAGAAACTACTGCCCAAGTCAATCAGGAAAAATCGTTTAGAATCAGCATCAAATATACGTAAAAGCGAACTTGGAAGAACAGCATTAACCTCAGGAATAGAAACCGAAGAATCAATGAAATAGGAACAGAAGTAGGAGCCAATGTAGTAGCAGTAACCGAAGTCGAATAAGAAATAGTAGGAATATAGAGCAAATAAGAATTGGAATTGGAGGAAACGACCAAGGGAGAAGCGCAACGATCTGAGAAAAGGTATGGAGAGTAATGAAGAACGAGAATTCTAGGCGAGAAGAAGGAGATGAAGATATTGCTGACAACTGAACAAAACGAGAGAAGAAAAGGCATTTGTTATAATGCAAGGAAAACAATCAATTTGAAAAACTTATAATTGTTTACAAGGTAAGACAATATTAGTAAGAGGTCTAAAGATGATTCTTTAAAGATGGAGGTATAAGGCAGTACAAAGAGAAAGAAGAACAGAGTAAGAGGAAGAAGAGAAGCGGAAAAACTTTGTAACACAAAAAGATTTATGAGAAACTTCATGGTGGCAACAAAAGTAATACGAAGAGAAAGAAGAGATGGCATACGCCTGAGAGTAACCTAAGGGGTCTAAAAGATGGAAATAGTTAGTAAGGAGGAGAAAGTTGTCATTGGCACGAATATAATATTCAGCGCACGTTCGGCAAATCTTTGAGAGAACAGGCTGTCACCATGAAAGAGAGATGTACTAACAAGGCAGGAAGAGGATACAGGAAAAGAGTGAGAAGAAAGAGATTGGTTATATCAGCAATGGGACCAGAAATAGAGAGCAAATAAGGTAAAAATGCTGTGAAGGAAGAACGATCACTCCAAATTCATGTTTTAACAATCATGAGCGCGGTAGCATCAGAGGGAAAAGATGGCGATCAATAAAATTCACAGAAGAGGAGTGAATGAAAGGGTAAAAGATTAGGGATGATTTCTTGAACTTCATAGGATGGAGAGCAGAAAAGAATAGCCTTATCGAATTGCTTGTAGGAAAGGGTAAGCAAGGAAAATGTCAAATTGCTGAATCATAAAATCAACTTCATCTCTCCAAAATTGCGGTGGGTCAGACGAGGAACACGCAATATAGGCCAGGTATTTGCAAAGATGGTGAGAACAACAGGAAATGCCCCTGCTTTCGGCCGGTGATGTAAGGTTGTTGTTGATGACAGACATCATAACTATGCCATGAACTCATCTAAAAAAACAGATGAGATGTTTGTAGTGATCATGCAAGGGAGAGGGAAATAAAATAATTTGGAGATAGAAGGAGAAGGGGAATTATATTCGAAGAATAGGCAAGAATCAGAAACATTTAGAGGTAGGAGTTAGAAATAGTAGAGCAGAGTAACATATATAGTTGAAGTAGATTGTAGTGGTAGTAAGTGTAGTAACAGTGAGTAGTAGACATACCTAATATAAAATAATATAATTAGTTTTTTTCAGCTCAAAGATACTTAATGGGTTCCTAACAAAATAGAAATAGATATTGAAAAGACGTAATGTAACAAAAATAAGGCAAAAAAACACACACAATAATAATAAAATTGAACTCAAAATCTAATCTGTCAAAGTAGAGAATAGATGAGGATTCAGGGTCACCAATTGAAGCGACAGATTTTGTCACTTTCAACAATAATCTATATTACGTTTGTTTTTTGTATTAAGACAATAACTATATATTATTAATACTGGACCTGTATGATATAAACCAATAACACTATAGTTAAGCAACTCAATTTTGTGTCATTATACAACACAATATTCAAGTTTGTTAATAATAATGTATATCAAATATAATTTATATATTTAAAGGTGTAGATGATAAATTCAATGATTTGGTTCCAGATTCAACATCTTCTTGAGATGAATACACATAGTCTTATCATTCATATTATCATGAGATCAATAATAGAGCAGGGACAGGAAGCTGTTGAAATAACATGTTATACTTATATATTAATAAATATAACACAGTATAATAAATAATTAATAAAATTAATAAGTATAATACAGATATATTTTACTAATGTTGCAGCATTAAATAACAATCATACAAATGATAAATAATAATAAAAAATAATAATAATTAATAAAAATAATAGATTACCCATAAGCATCTTTGAAACAAATTTTATAAGTTAAAAGTTAAAACCAACTCTATTACTTTTTAATAAAAACAAAAACGTTTAAGATGTTTGTGTTTAAGAAAAACAATTACGTATAATATATGTACTAGTTCCAAAGTAAAATATAAAATTTAATAAAATATATAAAAAAATAGTTCAAAATCATAATATCTTTTCTTTACCTTTTTTTTTCCAAGACTGGGCAGTAAGGTGCGCTACAAGCATAGGAAAAGAAAAAGCGAGTGAGGGAGATATGACAAAAAGTCGAAAAGAAAGCCCAGATTATCGCCCCTCTTTGACATTAATTAGTTAAGACTCGTTAGCAATCAGAAAATCCATAAGCATTCGATGGATCGCGAGGATCCTACACTATAGGTAAATCGTCAATGTAGGTTCATCCCTCGGCCAGGTGGGCCACAACCATCCACAACACACCCGCCATTCTCTCCTATCGATGACTTTCTTCTCGCCTTGCCAAACTCACATTTTTCTCCTGCAAACATTTCTTTTATGGACTCAAATCCACTCTTCTTCGGTCGCCCGCGGTCGGTTCCCAACAACTCACCACTATACAATCGACTTAACCAACCGTACTATCATTCATTCCGTTTCACAGACCAACCATCTCAACATACTTTATTTATTCTCCTGATACCTTTCTTCACGACCCACTCTCTAATACATTCATTCTCATTTTATCATTCTTCTCACATAGCAGCCACTAGAATTGAATGAGAACAATTGACTTTAGAGTCTATACTTTATATTCCAGCCATAGTTCATACGTATACAGATAACACATGGTAAACATACCTATGCAAGACCTTAGGCACTAGTGGACTTAGTCTTTTTAATTCCCAACGATTGAATTGCACAGCCAACCTCTCCATTACAAATCTTCCTACTACTCTGCTATCCGTTCCTTCTCATCCAACACATACACATACTTAAATATTTAAACTCAGACACAAGTCTAAATCCAGCTGCTCACCATCTACATAACTTCACACTGAGGCTCAGTGTGATGTTATGTTATTCTCTTATCTAACATTTACTTCTTCAAACCCCTCCTTTTACCACACCCTTTCCAATCTTATCATTTCTTACACTCTTCTTCAGTGATTCGCCAAAACCCCATAATAATTTATTTAACTTTTAATATATTATTATATATATATATATATTTATATATATATATATATATATATATTATATATATATTAGTTATATATTAGTATATATATAGATAATATATATAGATAAGGAGTATATGCATACTTGCAGCGACGAAATTACCTTGCCTAATGGTTTCGCCTTTCTCTTTTGCGCTCATATCCATGTACACATCTCACAGACACCACCTTTATCCAATCATATACACATACTCATATATGCACCCTCTTTAGGCAAACATTTACAGAGCGATACTTCCTTAATTCCGCTATATATGGGGAGAACGAATTTACGAGCTCGATGTCCTGGTGTGTAATTAGAACGGCGACAAGGGCGTGTAGTTGGGTTGTGCACACTGCCATTATTCTTTTGCTAGGGAAGCTAATGCATGCCGGAGAAGTCGCTCGAACGTAAACGGCCTACTATATTTCGGAACGAAAATGTTGAATCGTATGCGTACAATAGAATGTCGAAGGAATGAAATGTTTATTGGGAGAGGAGAAGAGGTTGATGTTTGAAGGTAGAAAGGCGGCAAATTTGATTTGTCGCTGTGACTGAAAAAAAAAGATGAAAGGAAACGTGTGAAATGGAGTTGTGTGGTGTGGAAGATGTGTGTGTGTGTGTGTGTGTTGTTGTGGAGGAGTGAGAGGGGAAAGGAGGTGGTCATTGGTCTGATGGAGTACTTCTCGTACGAGCTTGATGGTGAGATTTGTGTGTGTGAGTACTAGAATTCTAATGCTAATTTCAAGTTTGAAAGGTCAAGTATTTTTGTGTGTTGACATTGGTCATGTGAGAGGTAATCTGAAGAGAATGCGATTTCTGGGTAATCTTGAATGATGTTTTGGATTGGAGTGAGTATAGCTCAGATAGATTGTGGTGGGTGACCAAAGAATGGTGGTTGGATGGATTGATCAAAAAAGGAGATTGTTAACAGGTGGCTTTGTGTGTTCTGGAGAAAATGAGACTGTACTAAGGTAATTGATTTTAATGGGGAAAGAGGTATGTGATGTAATAATACTTTCTTTAACCACAAGAGTATTCCAGTACATAGAGTTTGGTTGGACTACATTTAGGGAACAAGAATAAGTGAAAGTTGTGATTGATGATGTTGACGTAGTTGAAGAAGATGTTGAAGTGTGAATTGGATGTTAAATCAGTAGTTAGGAATGGGATTATTGGATCATTTTGTTGTTTTAGGTAATTAAGTGTTTTGGGGCTTGGATGAGAGGCAAGGTGATAAGAAGGATGTGTAGAATATAGAGTGAGAAGTTAAAGGACAGATAATAAGATTAGTATAAGAGCGCTCGCAGGTAAATCAGTGAATGTGAGCAAGAATTAAACTGACAAATCTGGGAAGCAAATGAAGAGCAAAGTTGTATCAGTTTTGAAAAAGACTATGTATGTGAAATATGCTAAAGTTTTAGAAGTAGAATGGTAACAGTGAGTGAGTGGAATGAAGAGGTGATGAAGCTGATGAAGAAAAATGCTCCGTTCTCAAGGAAAAAATTAAAAAGGATGAAGTTCAAAGTAAGATGTTTGGGAATATATATAAGGGGAAAAAGATAAATACTAAAGGTTGCATACGTAGGAGGAAAAAGAGGTAAATGAACAGTTTGGAAGGAGGATGAGTGGGGACTTACAGGGAATTATGAAGCTCTAAGGGAATTGAAGCGCTAAAGGTAAGAAATTAGTAGGGGAAATGCATAAAATGAATAGGGCATGGCTTTCGAAATGATGAAATGGATGCTGAGGGATATGTGGAAGACATTCAACAATCTGCATTACATTTGGCTGTATGAAGACGGTGTAGATGATGTCTTGTTGGGTTGATGGTGCAAGAAAGAATAGGAATTTTGGGGATGAGGTTAGTGAGTATGTGAAAGTTTTGAAAAAGGGTTAAATCTGCAGGTAAGGATGAATTTATTGGTGTGTGAATGATCAGAATGATGCAGGAGTGGATGCATTGATATGGATTTGGAAGTTGTATTGCAACATAGCGGTATAGTTTCATGGGATTGGAGGAGAGCGAGTAAATAGTACTTAATAAGGGTAAGGTGAGACATAGGGGACTGAAGTTAATTATAGGGGAATATAGTTATTGAAGTGTTTGGTGGGAAGATTGTGGTTTTTGGTCGAAAGATGCGTGGAGTCCTGACAGACTGAAATTGAGTAGAAGAACAAGGTGAGTTAGAAGTGGTAGAGGATGTGTGGATCAGAATCTTTACATTGAAACAAATGAGGTAGAGAGAATATTGTATTTTAGGTTTTATGGCTATTGAACAACAGGAGTATGGTATTGTTATGAGAAGCTCTGAATGGCAGGTGGTTAGTGCATATATGGGTTGTGTGCTAGGCTTGAATGGAGATCAAGAAGTATGATCTAAGTATGTGAAGGTTGTAAGAAAAAATGGATGTTGATAAGAAATGGTTAACATTTAATAGCGGGTGAGGCAGGAGTGTGTTTGTCTCTTGTTATTCAACTTGTTATGTGGAATTGGGGTTATGTTAGATTGAGAGGTAGGGGTGGAAGGGGATGGTTTAGAATGATGGGACAATGGAGAGAGTGGAGGGTTGCGCTGACTATTATATGCGAGCTATATTTGGTTTTGTTGGCGAATTGAATGAGAGTTTGAGACGGGAATTGGTAGAAGATTTGGCAGTGTGTGTGTAAGGAGGGGTTTGAAGTACGTAAGGTAGAGTAAGGTTATGGTTTGAGTGAGGACAGTCCTCGGTGTGAATTATATTAGATGACGTGAGCAGACTGGCAACCAGTATGAGTGTTAAATATTTAGGATATAAGTGGATGAAAAAGGGGGCGAAATGATAGCAGAGTGTTGTAGAAATTTCGTGAATGGCAGGAAGGTAGCCTGGTGCAGTTAAATGTTTGGTGGATGTAAAAACTAAGTGTTGAGTGCCTGCGGTCTTACTATTGAGCGGTTATGTTATACATGTTGGATATGTATTGAGACTATGGTCTGGATTAAGAGGGATAGATCTAACGACATGTTGTTCGATGGACAATCATAGGGATGTGTCAGGTGTGAGGGTATTGAATAATTAGGAATGAAGTTTAGGGAGTTGTGTGGTGTGAAGAAAGGCGGTAAATGAGAGAATGAAAGTATGTTGAGATGGTTTGTATGTGGAAAGGATGGATGTTAGTCGGTTGGTTAGCAGATGTATGATGTGAGTGTGCTGGGAATTAACCGGGTGGGAGACGAAAAAAGGGATTGAGTCAGTGAAGGATGCTTGGAGGAGAAATGTGAGTTTAGCAGAGCAAGAAGAAAGGTGCATCATGGGAGTGAATGGCGGCGTTTTTGGGGGCTATGGTTGTGGCCACCTGGGCCAAAGGGTATGGAACCCACATTATCGATATGCATCATTGAGACAGTCAGTAGAGTGTGTGAACATCTAGGGTGGTTTTTTTTACTGCGAACGAGTTCTCAATAAAGGGAAAGGAGGGGGCGGTAAGACTGGACTTTTTTTGACTTGCGTTTCTCTATTTGGTGTTTCCAGGATATTGCGCACTTACTTCACCCTATCTTGGGAGAGAAGAAGTGGTGATATTGATATATAATATATATAATATAATTTACATATATATATATATCATATATATATATTATTATATATATATATATATATAATATATATTATATATATTTAAATATAATATTAGTTGGTCCTTAGCTATAGAGGTGAAAGAAATTTCAAAATTCTCTACTTTCAACCTTCAAATTGTTCTAATGGTTCCTAAAACCCTCTCTATGAAAATTATCTCGATTTTACCAATTAAAATTCTTGCACAACGACCCTCAAAGTTTTACCAGGAATGCTTCAAGTCCCCTCGTTTTGGAAGATATTAAACCGCTCTAGAGGTAGTTTATGGCTGAAACCACTCATTGTTGCCTGGCTTGTCCCTATGATTTTTTTTCTATTATGTGTTGGAATTGTTTCTATTGTTCCGAATAACGAAGTTGATGTAGTTGTTCTTCGAATTTCTGTCGAAGCAGACTATTCTTGTATTCAGAGCCACTCCTCGTTCAGATGATCGTTTGGTTCCTGTTAGTTCTTGATAATAAGAAGCTCAGACCGTGCTCACGAGACTAGGCATGATTCAGGGATCAAAATCTTAAAAGTCGTTTCAAGTGCAGTTTTCAAGAGATGAATTGATTGTTTTGTGCAAAAGTGCTATAAATTGTGTTGTTCAATGATGCCGTTTGGGATTGATGACCATTTAGGAGGTGATTTGAATGTATTCATCCCCATATATCCGTTCCCTTAATGAGCCGAGACAGATTTTTTTGTAAGAGAGGAGGGTAGGCCTTTGGGATCGAAAAGAGAGAGTCATTAATTCTTAGACAGATTACCAAAAATGCCAATGGAATACTATTCTCAAGCATTCCAACATTTGAATCAATCTTGTCATAAAAATTTAAGTTTTTTATGAGACAAAATCGATCTAGAGCTGCTAGCAGGGTATTGCTTGCATCTGTACCATTACCTTTGCATAAATTCACTGCGAAAATACGATTTTCCCAAGCGTGGATCTTCATATTTTGTTAGTATGAATTGCCCTTGAAACAATCCCATAACTTTGCAGCAGGGAGTATATGAGTCTTACTTATCCATCTTGCAACAGAATGAAAATGGATGCAGAGCATAAAAACGAAGACACACGGAAGAAACCACAAGAAAGAGCATAAACCAGCTCAATCAGTTCATGGTAATCCCCACGCAAATTCCGACACTATGGAGCACACTTCTTGCCACGAACAGTTTTCTTTAATTCAGCCAAAAACTCGATGCATATGCACATTGGAATTCTGTTCGAGAATTATTCTCTATTCAATGTATCCGAAATAGCCGGGAATTATTTGAATAGGGCAGAACGTTCGGGAGAAGATGAAGTAATGGCCAAACTGCTGAAAAATACATTTGGCATACGAAAATAAGCTCAATAATGTAGATGGTACGGTCATGGAAAGTGTGCCATTTCTTTTTCGAGATTTTTGTGTCAACCAATATGCAGGCACCTTGTGTCGTCCATTATTTGTAAGCTGGTCGTGCAAAGACAATCCCTACAACCTGATCCGGAGATACCAAAGTTTTCAATTTGCCTAAACTCTATTGCCATATTAGGAGACGGGTCTGCACCGCAAACTATTGCCGACATGTGTCAGTAACTGCGTTGTATTTTTCCAGATATCAGGAATCGGGAGTTCATCTAATGTCTCTTTGAAAGTTAGCCCTTCTCAGTTTATCATCCAGTGAACTTTAGTGAGCTATCTGACTTGATTTCATTTTCAGGTGAGAAGCGATTTGTTGTCTATGATCATTCTTTGGGACGATTGAAGGCGATTTGATGTTTAATAAGCTCGATCATATAACCAAAAAGTTCAGCGCTTCCATTAAACATCATGTAGTGCGCGATTGGTTAGTTTACTCTGTCCAGTTGCGTTGCTAAGGAGGGAGTAGAATAACATTGGTTCAGTCTTACTATTTCTTTGTGAGGTGGTTTCACAACGGCATGGACTTCTCTCTTTTTGGTCGGAATTACAATCATCACTGTGGAAGAGGAACTAACTTGTGCGAAATCCAGTAATGACACAACAGGAGAGAAAGTAGATAATAATTCATCTTTAACACGCTTGAAGAATGTATAGTGAAGGTTCGATATATGAACTTTCAGTTATTATCTAACCTTTCTTCTCACGCCAGACTCTGTACTTATTAAATCATTTTCCTCTTACATACCTTGAAGGTCTCAAATGGGATTAAAGAATTGTATCATATGTCAATCCGCGCTTTGCTCATGAGAGCAACGTCCAAAAAATTCATACCATTTATTTTATTGAATTGATTCTCTATGCTATTTCGCAGGAGAATAGAGTTTTCCATTTTTACATAGTTACCGATAATCATTTGTATAGCTTATCCATTTTGTAATGTGTATTTTGTTGATGGTTTGGGTTATGGTGATAACACAAAAGCTGCTATTATTAGATTAGGCTTAATGGAGATGATTAAATTTTGTGAAGTAAGTCATTCTTATTTTG
>JABUQX010058914.1:12500-32500 GCA_015478945.1 Trachelipus rathkii | reverse complement strand
CACTGCTCTCCCAAGCTCCCCTCCTTCTGCGGTTTCCTCTATCTCCTTGCTTACTTATGCTTAGCTTTTTCTCTTCAAAGTTGCTCCAGCTAATCGGCTGTGGTTGATGGAGGGACTTCTTTTTTCTGTCAATAGTGGTAGTCCTCAGGGAATCGGTCTTATCTCCTACCATTTATCCTACTCTTTCATTAATGATCTTCTCACCTGTCACATCTAACTCTATCCACTCATATGCAGTGGACTCGACCCTTCATTCTCAACTCCATTCAATTCTCTGCTCCCTCTTATTACTCTCTAGCAATTGCCTTCTCGTCTATAATCTTTCCGATTCTACCTCTCGCTGATCGGATAGAATCTTCGATTTGTGGGGTCATACTAACCTGTATGAACTTCAATTCTTAAAAACTACAACTTCTTACCAAATCTCCCCTCTCTAACCACCGTCTAACTTTCCTGATCTCTATTCGACGGTACTGTCATCTCTCTCCCTGTTGACAATAAAACATTCTTGGCTTAACCATAAACAAAAAAAATGTCTTGGAAACCTCACATCACAACGGTTTGCTAGCCGCCGGCCTCAAAAGAAACTCGGGAGTTCTGTTTAGACTTGCCGAGACTTCTTTTCCTCTTTCTCAAGTACTACCAGGCTATACAAGGGTCTAATCCGCCATTTTATGAGTACTGTTTCTCATATCTGGGGGGGCTCTGGTTTCACCCGCTTTTGGACAGGTCGAGTCAAAAGCCAAAAGGCTTATAACTGTTCTGTATTTCCAGTTCACTTGACCCCTCTAATCTTTTGCGGTGCTGTGGTATTTTATCTCTTTCTATAGGACCGCAGCGGCAGGGTTCGAGGGGAACTTTCCACTCGCGATACCACCACCTTTACGACGCCTTCGTAGCACAAGGGGTGCTGTGTCTTGCGCACGGTTTTGCTGGATATTGGCAACTCCAGGCGAGTTCGCTGCGGTGTTTCCTTCTTTCCTGCCACCTCTGTTCTGTGGAATCTCTTCCATCTTCTGTGTTTTCCTGCTGAATTAATCTCCCTCACTTTAAAGCCTCGTCTGTGCTCATCTTGCGTAATTTGCGTTAGCGGATTGAAATTTTGGCGTGCGACACCCCCCTCCTGAATAGGCTCTGCCGTAGAGTAGTGGTGACAACTGTTTTAAAGAATATATAATATATATATATATATATAATATTATATATATATATATATATATATTAATATATATATATATATTATATATATATATATATATATATATATATATAAATATTTATATAATATATAATATATAATATATAATATATAATATATATATATAATATATATATATATATATATATATATATTATATATTATATATATTATTATATATATATATATATATATATATATATATATATAATACATATATCACAATATATATATATATATATATATAATAATATATATATATACTATATATATATATATATATATATATATATATATATATATATATATATATATATTCATATATATATATTATATATTATGTCGAATATCGCTAGGGCAAATAAATTAAATATGTAGCGAGACAGTTATTTCACATTCTTTAAATCTTTTTTACTTGTTTAAGCTAATGGCAGAGTAAGCTTCAATTTTAAAACTAGTTAAATAATAATTCTTTTTCAATTATCAGGTCATGGCACCAGTGGCCGTTGCACTGGATCAAATTCAATGGGAGAAACAGTGCTATCTGGGCTTCCTGATCCCCACCCTCATTGTGACCCAAAAAAAAAGCCGGATTGACTTGAAGACCAATGCCCAATCATCCAGTTCTGCAAACCCTCTTGGTCAAAAGCCTCCTTGGACTCATTAGACAAGAGGTTCTCCCAGCACCTTTGAGATGAGGAAGGTAACCTTCTGGGCACTGCTTCCACCCCAAGTTTCGCCTGACGTGAGTGAGGGCTTTTGAAGAAACAATGGCAAAAAAGTCAGAGGTCAAGGCCCTGATGGAGAGGAAGGTGGAAGAGTTTGCTGCGTACCGAACTTGAGAACGCCAACAGTACCAGCAGCAGCAAAGGATAAGGAACATGGACAGAGAAGATACTACTCAAGCATCTGTGATGCTGATATTTACACTGAACTAACTCAAGGGCAACGTCATCAAAGATCAATCAAGAGTAAAAAGCTGCTCTCATTGTAAATGAGTGGCGGCAGGCGAAATCGACAGACAGACTGTCAGACCTGCTTTTAACATTGAGAAGGTGCTCATTGATCTCTTTATAAGGAACAATACTGCAATGCCGTCTAGCGCTGAGGTGAGCGATTGTTCTTCCTTTGACAAAGATATCTACAGAGCCAAGAGGAATTCTCTGTCAGATGAAAACTTAATATGCTCATGTTTATGAAAAAGGGAACATACAAATGCTTCAGAAGGCCAGAACCTAGTATTTGTGTAGTTAGGGATATAGATAAAATTGGGAAATCAGCATTCTTTGATTTCATTTTCCAATCTTTATTAACCTTTATCTTTGGCTTTTTTACCATTTACATTAGTGAGATCTATAACAGTCATAGATAAATTTCCGAAATAAAAATTTTATTATGAAAAAACACTGAGAAGCAAAGGGAAAAAAATTAAATTATTTAATAAATATCCAAAGTTTTACAAGTTATATAAAGCCAGTAGCAACATTGCCATATTTTCTGTGTACGTGTCGGTAAAGAAAACTGAAAAGTTTTATATATAATAATTAATCTATAAAATAAGTGAAAAGATGATGTAATAAATTTATTTTTAACATTTTCTTAGAAACAAGTCGTTTTTTTTTTTAAATCTTTATTTATAATAAAATAAATACATAAAAATTTGGATTTATCGATTATCGGTTATCGCCTTATCGGCGATATTTTTATCACGAGTTATCGGATATCGGTTATCGATGATAAGGTTTTCGTTATCGATTTATCGGTTATCGCGATAACATTTTTTGTTATACTGCCCTATGACATATATATATATAATATATATATATATATATATATATATATATATATATTATATTATATATATATATAGTATATATATATAATATATATATATATATATATATATATATATATATATATATATATATATATAATATCATTATTATTATTATCAGACGAGCCTTCCTCAAAAAGAAAAAAGTGTCAAAGATAATCTCCCATATCGACTAATGGCTGAGTAGCACAAGGGAGTAAGGAAAAGATCGAGACTAAAGTGGTCAGTGATCTAATCTCCGTGCCGCCTGGCACTGATTCGTAATGCAGTTCGGATAATTTTTAAAAAAGTGACGTCATACGTAGCACTGCGTGCGACGTCACACGGTAGAGTATTCTCGCGCGCGCGCAGTCGACGCGGACGGATCAACCAGTGAGCCAACGGGCGCGGTCCCCCGCAAGGGACCCCAGGATGCGCGAAACCCCGGGAAACATTAAGTACGTGTACTTAATCCACTCTTTACCAAGTGTACTAAATACACATTCCATGTGTACTTAATACTGTACTTAACGCGAATAAAGGGGGGTAGGGGTGTGCTACTTACATGAAAGTAGATCATGTAAGTAAACCATGTGCGCGGCTCCACCCCGCACATGGTTAGTAGGAATAAACGGGCGTAGCGGCTGAACAAAGGGGGGAGGGGAAAAAACGCTCATGAAAGTACATGAGCATATGGTCAAGTATACATGTACTCAAGCACGTACATGGCGAATGAATAGAAATATAGGTTCCCGGGGGGCGCAACCCCCCAGGGTAATCCCACATACATGAAAAGTACACCAAAAGATAGCTCCCGAAAATATCACTCAGCGTCTTTCCTGAGTACAGGGAGCGCCGCCCTCTCCCTTTCCTTAGGATCTGTCATCACTACTACTGGCGTTATATATGTTATTGGAGATGTAGCAAGTACAGTTATATATGACCTAAATGCCAGTGAATTGAAGAAAACTATGGAGGTTGTAGACCAAATAGAGTTATTTAATCACAAAAAACAAATAAATCCAAAATTAAATCATAAAATTAGTTAATAAAAAATAATGTACTTCAAAATGTATTTAAGTTAATTGACAAGTACTTAATACTTAAGTACATTTGATAAAAGTACTTAGTACTTAAGTACTTTTAAACCATGTACTTCGTACTTTGATCTTAAATACTTTCAAAGTACTTAATGCCCAGCTCTGAGTATAAATATAATTAAAATTGTAGTACTTCAATCAAATCAAATTTAATATAGCTTCGAAAGTAGCAAAAGTTTATTTTTAGTATCATAAAATTTTTAGTATTTAACTTTGTAAAAATTTTTTTGAAAGGAAATGCCTAATTTTTTTTTATAAAAAATATATACTTACGTAATGTTCGAAAATACCATAACGAGGGCGATGCCAATTAAAAAATTAAGAAATTTAGATATTTGTTTCCTATGAACCAATCACCAAGTTTTTTACATTTCGACATAGGAAATTGAAGGCGTAGCTTTCTTTCGAATGCAGCAGTTGGAAATTTTGAATATTGAAGAGCATATCCGCAATTTGCTCGATAATTTCCTTATCTATCTGACCTACTGTATGTTAATATATTTATACCGTAGTCTACTGGTTTAACGTTACCAAAGCTAACAATTAAGTTATTTAAACTTAAAATTTGTGAAAAATTGCAATCCATATTGGTCTTACCTTTTTGTTTGTTTTCTAAGGCATTTGTTCTTCGGTTAGCTTAAATAAGTAACTTTGTCTGAGGTTTGTAGCTCTTACCTTAACTAGGTAGGCAAATTAATTAGTTGATGTAAAGGATAGAGAAAGATTGATAAAGTAAGGAAAAGGAAAAAAAAGGTTTACCTTATCATGAATAATGATTTAAACTGAAATTTTTGAACTTGTACACGTGAACTCAATTTTTAAAGTGAGGAGGACCGAGGAAATTTTACTAGTGATTTTGAACGATTAAAGTCAAAAATACTGAAGTGAAAAAATCCACTAAAACATTGTGTTAAAACTTAAAACTAAACATTGAATGAAAGAACAAAATAAAATATATGTGGAAGCATAAATGAGTTTTTAAAAATACTGTGGTATATACATACCTTTAGATAAATTTTCAAGTTTTAACTACTTATTTTTGTTGTTTGGCTAGAGACCACTTTGAATATACCGCACTAAGAACTACAACAACACAATTACCATTTTAAGTCATTTGACAAAAAGATCCGAAAGTGTGGTCTGTCTTTTTAGAATTTTATATTAATTTTACATTTATTTCCAAAAATATAGTAATTTATTATGGCAGCAATTCAAGTTTTAAATCCAAAGGCAGAAGTAGCGAGAGCTGCTAAAGCTCTGTCTATAAATATTTCTGGTGCAAAAGGCATCCAAGAAGTTTTGAAGTCTAATTTAGGCCCCAATGGAACTATGAAAATGTAAGGATTTTTTATAGACCGTTTTTAAATTATTGATTAAAAATTTGTAGGTGAAAATTTTTAACTATGTTAATATTATATGCTTCTCTATTACTGTGACCTAGCCTGTATTTATGGTAGGCTAGGTGTATTTAAGTCAATGGTGAGTCATAGCTCTTAGGCCTAGACATTAAAAGGTTCAAGGAAATACAGTGTAGTTTACGATTTTGCTGGTAGATATTTTGTTTTAAGTAGGCTTAATAGTATAGTCTCTATGCTCAAAATGAATTTCAAGGTAATTGTTTACTTTAATGGTCTCTAAATAGATTTTTATAAAAATCATTGGGTAGACAAAAAAATAGGGTAATCCTATCAGATATCAATATTTTAAAAAAAAATAATTGATTTTATAAAGTTGACATCTAAGAGAGTTGCTATTTCATTTCAATTACAGAATGTGTTTGAATGCACGCAATCCTTATTTAAAAAAAAAAAAAGTTCTAATTTAAGCACACATTTATATATAAATATAAAAAATTATAGTAATAGCGCATAAGGTCTTCACCCCCGATTTTTATAAAAATCACAGGATATAGCGTCAGGCGGATGGTGACTATGGACCACTTTAAGGATAACTTTCGTCTCCCGGACTTTCCCGTAAATGCACTTTTTGGAATTTTTTTTTCTGAAATTCAAGGCCATATAGTAGTAATAAGCACACAAAAATTAATAATAATAATGTAATTCTAATAATAAAAGTTTATTAAAGTTTAATAAAGCTCATTTTCAGCACTGACCCGTGGAGGGGCTTGAACGAACATCGGTTTAAATTTCTTCTTTTACATATAAACTTAAATTTTATATTTTAATTTTTTACTTAATATAATAATTATTTATATTAAAATTTGTAATAATAATAAAAATGTCAATTATGATAAATAAAATAAGAATAAAATAAGGTGGTCCGATTCACATGATACAAGTCTACAAATATTTACATCTATTTGATAACATAGAGACCAATAAATTTTTCATAGTAAAACATTGGACAAGTGACCAGGGGGCATAATAAGAAAATAAGAAGAAAGCATGCCATCTTGATATAAGAAAGCATCGCATTCATGTAACATAGGGTGTTAAATTTTTGGACAATAGCTGCCAGAGTGGGTGTTGAGTGTGACTCGATTGCAACATTTAAGAAGAGACTGGATAGGTATATGGATGGGTGTACACTATAATATATTTGACGAGCCAAATTGGCAGGTTTTTAGATTAGCAGTTATTGTTAGATGGCATTTGTGACCATAACTTAGTTATTAATGCACTGTGGATGTCGTTTGGGTATCATAATTTATATATCATTATATGGTGCTAAGCCAAATTGGTGGATTTCTAGTTACAACAATTTGACAAAGCCCTAGGGTGCTTTGTGATTTGCATTGAGCATAGTTTTGGGTAGTGGGTTACTGGGCGTTCTCGATAGGCCCAGTGGTGCTTTTTACTGTCGTCTATTATTCCTAATGTTCCTAATGTTCTCCGCTCAAAAATTTGACACTTTTTTGAATTTGTTTTTTTTTATATAATTTCATTTTTTATTTTAATTTTCACTTAATTATAAGTTAACTTTTTATTTATTTAAATTAATGGAAGTTATTTAAGAGGGTTCGTCACCCCTGATTTTTATGAAAACTCACAGGACATACTCAAAAAAATAATAATAAAAATAGTGAAAAATGAAAATCGTTGCTCTCCTTAGGAAAAAAAGTTACAGCCTCTCAAAGTTGTAAAAAAAAAACCATAGGATTGTTATTAAAAAAAAAAACAAAAAAATTTTTTTTTTGAAAAATCACAGGATATACTCTAAAAAAAATAAGGTTATTGTTACCCAGAGGGTTGTCACCCCCGATTTTTATGAAAATCGCAGGATATACTCTAAAAAAATAATAATGAAGAATAGTGAAAACGAAAAATTGTCACTCTCTTTAGGAAAAAGTTACAGGCTCTCAAAGTAGTTAAAAATCCCATTGACTTTTCATATTGATCGATCCAGGTTAGGTCTCATTTCAGGCCCTCTAGTCAGGTTATGATAAGTTTTTGTTAGGTATACACAGAAAATCTATGTAGAATTAAAATCTTTCATAACCTGAACTAGGATGGCCTAAACCAGGGCTGCGGAGCAGGCAAATTTTTTTCCGGCTCCGACTCCGGCTCCATCATTTTAAAATTACCCGGCTCCGACTCCGCCTCCAGCATTTTAAAATTGCTCGGCTCCGGCTCCGGCATTTTAAGATTGTACGGCTCCAGCTCCGGCCTCTTGTTATAATTCCTTTTCCATTTACCAATAATATGAAATCATTAATTCTCTGTTACAAAATTTTTATGGTTTGATGAAATTGAATGTTTGTTAATGACATTTTTATTAACTTAGAATTAAAAACAGAAAATATTTTATAGTAAATAAGATTTTTAAGAAATACAGAAAAAGAATAATTCACTTTCTTCCTAAATTTTAATACAATTCCTCTTCGAACGATGAACTGCCTGTACATTTACGTATAATAATTTTACTAAAAAGATTTTTTTATTTTTTTTTAAAACGGAAAAATTATATTTCAGTTTCACCTTAAAGTTTAAAATATTTCCTCTTTGAACTATGAGAGAGTTTCATATGTAATTATATTTTATTTAAAACATTTCTTAGTAAAAAAAATTTATTTTTTATTATTTTCATTTTTAATTTTAAATAATTTTCCTTTTGTTGCTGGTTTAATTTTTTGTACATAAATTTTATCCAAAAACAAGTTTTCTTAAAAATAATAACTTCTTCATAAATCCTCCTTTAAGCGATCTCCTAATATCCAATTTCAATTTTTAGAAAGAAGAAAATTAACTTCGCTATCTTCACTTGACTAGGATGGAAAGCTATAATTGTATAAGCCTCATATTCTCCATTTTTATTTAAGCAATGAAAGCCACTTGAATTAACTTTTCGCTTGCTTTCCGGATTGATTTTTATATTTCTTCAAAGCGTAGTGGAGTTCTGACAATTGCTTCTTTCGAGTGATTTTTAGGGTTAAAAGATTTTTACTGGTAGATGTCTTTTTTCAGTCGCTTATTCTGCAATGATCCAATTGTGTCAAATTTTACCGCTTCATTGACAGATACCAAAAGGGAGAGATTCCATTGAAACTGCTTAACTATCTGACTCGACCCAGATTTCTCCCTCGTGTTATTCATTTTAATTCCTAGTTCACAAAGAACATTCCTAGCTTTTAATATCAGATCTTCAGTTCTTGGAAAGATTCTAAACTGAGGACCAACAAAGATGGCCGACAAAATATTTTGTTTTCAGTTAACATCTTTCCCTGCGTTTTGTTCAATTTATATCATATGCTAAAATTCTTCCTCTATAAAAAAAAAAAAATTCTTGCAGTCAAGACTTCTGATTGAATATTTTCTTGAGTGTTTCAATTTTGGTTCACTAACTATCGGAGAGAGAAAGTTTAGGAGTACCGCAAGCATCATACTATTGGTCTTTTAGTTGCAAAAGCCTTTCGAGCAATAGACCCATGTTACTTCTCCATCTTTGTATTCTTTGATCTAAGATTGAAAACTTTAGAACTTCCATTTAATATTGGGATTCGCGTTGCTTTTGCTGTTTGTTTGCCTTGCTTATAAAGATTTACTGCGATGAGTATTGCGGAGACAACTCACCGGCTGCGTGAGAGCATTAAGTTGAGAACTTCCACACCTCACTTTATCATATACCAGCGTCAGAGGAAAGAAGAGGTGCGCGCGGTGTGGCCGCTTTTATTAAAGCAATATTTCAATCTGTATTAATGACTGACTTTAAAACTAATCATATTGAATCGGTGATGGGTAGATATCCCTATGTTTAATAAATCATATAGAATAGGGCATTTTATAGACTCTGGCCAGAGTCAAGAATTAGACTCAGAAAATTGTAAGAATTTGAGACAGCATGCACAGTAAAGAAAAAGTTTATAGTCATTAATGGGTGATTTAATTTTCCTGGCATTAAATGGGATTTCCCTGTCTAATACGGACCATAGTAGTCATATTTAAATTTCATACTAGATAACTTTTTGTGCCAGATGGTCCATGAACCACAAGACACGATGCCTATTAGACTTAATATTAACTAACGATGAACGTATGGTGGGTGAGGTTAGAGTTGAGGAAAATTTAGGGACTAGTGACCATAAATAATTAGATTTAATATGAATGTGATATCTGGGCCCAAATTGCAAGTTAATAAGGGAAAGGATCTTAGATTTCCGAAATGGTGATTTACCAAATTAACGAGACCGATGCTTAGTATAATGACTGGGATAAAGAGTTTTTAAGACCAAAACTGTTTTATCATGTGGGAACTTTTTAAGCAAATTTGATGAATATTCAGTCAGTTATGTTTTAAAGATAAACCCATTAGGGTTGCGAAGAGAAACCTGTTTGGTGGAATAGAGACGATAAGAGAGAAAATTATGAAAAGGTAGATGTTTAAAATTTTCAAAAGGGTGTTAACTTAGGAAGATTGATTTAGAAAATTTAGGTAAAACAAATAGACACGACTAACCAGTTAATAAGGGGAAGGCAAAGACAGAGAGAGCAGAATTAATTAGCAGAAAGTATAAGGAACCCGAAGAGTTTTTTAGCTTTTATAAATTAAAAGTAAGAAATAGGACAATTGGTCCAATTAAAATTGATGAAAAATTAGTGAGTTCAGATAAGGAGTTGTCAACATTTTCAATGCTTATTTTGCCTCAGTGTTTACTGAGGAAGATTAGATAATAGTTTGGAGAACCAATAGTATCTTGTTATGCATTAACAAATGACTACAGAATTTGAATTTGCGTAAAAGTATTTTAAACGTTTTTATTAGACCTTATTGATCCAGGTAAAGCTGCAGGGCCTGATGGGATATATGTAGAATCTGGAAAGAGCGGTCAGTATTCAGCATTGCAAAGCACTGAATTTGAGTTTTTAAGCGCATCATATAACATTTTGGTGAGGTACCAGATGACTGGAACAGCATATGTTGGACCTTATTTATTGAAAGGTAAGTAAGGAAGCTTGGGGAAATTATAGCGCCAGTTAGCTTAACATCTTGGTTGTAAAGGTTCTTGGAAAAGTTACTGAAGGTTCATATAGAGAAAATATTTAGAAGGATAACAAGGTATTGTCACGACTTTCCCAGCAGCGGTTTCAGGAAGGGTGGTCATGTCAGACAAACCTTTTAGAATTATGAATACATTACCTTGACTGCAATTGCACAAGGAGATCCAGTTGATATTGTATAATTAGACTTTAGTAAAGCTTTTGATAAGGTCCCCACATAAGGCTGGTTGAAAAAGTTATTGCAATGTTGTATAGGTGGAGTGGTACGATCGTTGCGATTAAAGAAGTGGTTGCGAAATAGAAAACAGTGTTGTACAACTAAATGGGAATAAATCATAATCTCATGGAAATAGTGAAGAGTGGTTTGTCCCACAGGGTTCAGTGCTGGGGCCACTATTGTTCCTCATATATAAAATGATTTAGACCAGGGACTTAAATGCAAGGTTTCTAAGTTTGCAGATGATACTAAAGTGGCCACCTCAGTTAGGGAAAGTGAAGGCATGCATAAAGATTCAAAATGATCTTGTTAAACTTCTTGGGTGGGCAGATAAGTGAAAAATGAATTTTAATAGTAAAAAGTGTAAGGTCATTCACCTAGGTTACTCAAATAAAAGTTTATCTACGATAAGAATGGGGATTGGCTTGAGTCTCTGACAAGAAAAAGATTTAGGTGTGATTAAAGCAGTAATTTGAAAAGTAGCTAATCATGTTGAAGCGTGAGAAGATGAGAAGGGCTAATAAATGCGCTTAATAAATCGCCAATGTGTTAATAAGAGCAAGGACAGTAATAAGTAAACTGTATAATAGCTATGTTTAGGCCCAGTAATAGAGTATTGTGCACAAGTTTGCGGCCCCTTTATTTAAAGAAAGGACTTCCAGATATGCTAGCAGAGAGTGCTAACGTAGAGCAACAAGGGATGATTTCTGGGTTTGAGGGTAAGAGCTAATGAGGAGAGGCTGAAGAGTTAGGAATGTTTTCTGTAGAAAGGCGATTTCTCAGAGGGGAGATAATACAAGTCTACAAAATATTTACATCTATTGATAATACAGAGACCAATAAATTTTTCATAGTAGAACAGGGACAGGTGACCAGGGGGCATAATAAGAAAATTAAGAGGAAAAGCATGCCATCTTGATATAAGAAAGCTGCATTCAGTAATTAGGGTTGTTTAAATTTTGGAATAGTTAGCCACAGGAGGAGTTTGTTGAGTGTGACTCGATTGCAACATTTAAGAAAGGGTTAAATTCGTTATGGATGGGTTGGGATCATATAATATATTTGACGAGGCAAATGGCGGCGTTTAGTGCTGAATAGTTATAGTTAGATGGGCATGTAGTGACCATAACTAGTTATTAATGCATGTGGATGGTTTGGGTATCATATTATAATCATCTTAGTTATGACCTAAAGCCAAATTGGTGGATGTAGTTCAACAATGACAAGCCCTTGGGTGCTTTGTGCGATTTGGCATGAGCATGTTTGGGTAGTGGGTTGGCTGGGACAGTCTCGATAGGCCCATTGATGGCTTTTCTGTCTCTATATTCTTCTATGTCTTTTATATAATATAAATGAAAATGTCATCGGAAACATAGTCTCATCATAGTTATCAAGTTCATTCTGAAAACAACTATTTCACTTCTTTGTTTTGACATTTAATAAAATCGATATTTCACATTTTACCAGCTTCCATGTTCTCATTCTCATGTTCCTTATTAATTTTTCAATCTACTTGTCATGTCTTTGATGCGCTATCCATAACCTAAGTAGATACTGCCTCATTCAGGGTTCACACTTTCTGAAAGTCAGGGAAAAAAAAATGGTCAGAGGAAAGTCAGAGGGAAAAACGATTGTAAAATATGCTGAAACAGCCAGCGAAATTCCAAAAAGTCATTTAAAGTCAGGGAAATTTTAAACTTTCAAAACATATGAAGAATGATCCCTGGACCAAGTTGACATTATTTTGATACATTTTTTTCCTTACTGTATAATTTTGGAATGAGAGATGTATTTGATAAGGTGAATGAAAGGATGGGCGAGGAATGACTTTCCATAAATCTACTTCTATTCTGTTTCTTTCTATTTTTAGTTCTCCTATTACCTACTATTCTCTTCCTATTCTGTTCTTAGAAGTTGTTCCAAGTTCATCCTTCCGATTGAGGGTGATTGGTATATATGGATGTGTTTTTAGACTGTATGACTTATGACTTAATTTGTTTTATATCTTTTTCTTTTTTAGGAATATATTTTTTGAGTTTTGTTTTTTTTTTGAGGTTTGACGAGGTGATTTTGGATTTTTTGCATGAAGGTATCTTATTATTATTTTTTATAAAAATGACTTCAAGCAAAAAAAAAACTTAAAATTTAACGATCAGTGGTTGGACGTCAAACTGAACCTTGGTTCATTTCTGTTCACAGATTTACAATGTCTCATACTTAATATTATGGAAAGATTTCTTAAGTCCAGTAAAATGCCTGCTACAACCAACAACTAAGCTTTTGCATTAGATTTACATGACAACTTGAATGCCAGACTGTGCAAAATCAAAATGACAGAAAAGATTAGAAAAGATATCCTCTGAAGTACAAGCCTGTCCAATGGCTCTCATCATTTGATCTGCGTTGAGTTTTCACCAGCCAGAACACGGAAACAAAAGATTTGATTTATTGCTAGGGGCATTGTTACACCAATAAACGAATCACAGATTCTGTTGCTGAGAAGGCAAAATCAATAAATTCTACTTTGCAGTGAAGCTCATTCTACCTGGAATTGGTTTTGGCGATGTTTGTGGATGGGCAGTGTAGATCGGTAAGAGACTGGATGGTTTTTCCGAGACCCATGTCATCCGCGAGAATGCCGCCGAAGTTATTTGTGGAAAGGTAGGCAAGTTATTAAATTAGGACTGACATTTTCGCAAGGAAATGCGACAGTGGAAGGAGGTTTTCTATAAATTAAGCAATTTTGTGGAGAATCTGCAAGAACATAGTCTGATTTCTCATAGAACAGTGCACAATTCTATAAGATCTCCTGAAAGTATTCATAAAGTTCCTATCACCCAAAAAATGTTGACAAATGTAAGAGCTGCCCATAGGAGAAATGAAGAACATCTCAAATAGTCAAAACAGAAAAAAAAAGAAGAGAATAAAAAGGTTGAAAAAAGAATATTATCCATACAGATCAATAAACTTGAAGAGCAGAGAAAGATGTTAAAACTGAAGGCTTTAACAGAAGAAGCCGCTATAAAATCAAAAATTCAAATGCTTGAGAAGAAAAGGTTAATCTAAATCTTCCCCATTTAACTTTGTTGATATACAGTGGGACGCTATTCACCAGCGCTATGTAATGTAAGCTTTGGAATTTATTTTCTTTTGTATAAATAAAACTGTTTCTTTTGAAAAAAATAAAAAAAAAAAGGAGTGCTTTGGACGGGCTATTTAGGGTAAGGTATAGGCTTATTACTAAAAAAAAAAAATTTTTTAATTCATCCATGATGCATGACAATTCTAAGTAATTTTCAATAATTTAATGGATGAACTGAGTAAATAGGCTTCAGTAATAATAATAATGATATTTATAATAAAAAAAGAACGAACACGCTGGTCAGGGGAAATTTGCAGATTTGTCAGGGAAAGTCAGGGAAAATAAAATTGGTCATTTGTGATTCACAATTTATTATTGGAATCTTTTAAAACGTCATAACAAGTCTCGGATATATTAGTTAAAATGTTGCGATTTGGTATCTCTTACTCCTAACGTATTATTGATATTGTTTTTATCTACGCCCACATATTCTAATATTAATAGCAAAATAATTAGCTTTTCCCTTGTGCTAGCATCCATTTTTTAAATGCAAGAAAGCGCCCTTTAAGCAATTTAAATGTTTATTTTTTGCGTTAACCTCTTTCTAGGAACTGTTTTTCGAATAGTTTTCCAGGTTCAAAGCGAACTTCAGTTTTCGAAGTAAAGTCTTCCACATAGTGCTTCTAAATCCTACTCTTGCTAAATAATCCTAATGGGTCACTATCTTACAACATTATAACTCAATTATAGGTTGAATTTTTTCATTGACATGACAGAACAAGTTTTTAAACAATTTGAAAGAAGTATCCACTTTAGTCTAAGTTTTTCAAAATAAAGGTTCATCCTGAACAGCTTTTTCTTTCACCGTTTCTTTTTAATCAATTGCAGCAAATGTTTGGATGAGAGCGTTGTTAATGTCGCAATTAATTAAAGGATCACAGTAGATGTATTGTCGCCCCAATGAGTAACTGGTGCGTGGTAAACTCTTTAAATCATTGATCGAACTACTGTTTCCCATATAACTGTGTTAACTATTTCATAATTGACAAATGTAAGTACTTTTATCTTCAGAGAAAATAAAATATTCAAGTACATGAGGTGTTTTCGATTTTGGTTTAGTTGACATGATTTTTCTAAGGATAATAAACTTAATTAATTAAAGTTACCTAAAGAAGTATAGAACCTTTTTTTAGTTTTGAACAATAAATAAACATAAGCATATTTCTGAAAAAAAGAGAATATATATATATATATATATATATATATATATATATATATATATATATATATATATATATATATATATATATATATATATATATATATATATATCCGCTTAATCAGAAAAAACACTTTTAACTCAATGTCCCAAACTATAGAACTATCTAAGGATTGGAGGTGATCTTCTCAATTAAAATATATATATATATATATATATATATTATATATATATATATATATATATATATATATATATATATATATATATAATATATATATATATAAAAATATATAATTATATATATATATAATATATATAAACTGTTTTAATTAATTAAAATATATAATTTACTTAATTTCTGCTAAATGCCGGAGCCGGAGCAGCGTCCTTTTTTTGCGCTCCGCTCCGGCTCCGGCTCCAAGTCCCTCGAAAATTTCGCCTCCGGCTCCGGCTCCAAGCACCCCAAAGATTTTCGGCTCGCCTCGGCTCCCAGCCCCTCCAAAAAAACTTCGCCTCCGGTCCGGCTCATCCAAAACCTTGCGGCTCCACGGCTCCGGCTCCGCAGCCCTGCCCTAAAATGAGCACAAGGCCCACTAATTTTTATTATAGAAAGTCTATGGAAAATTTCTACTTTCAGGAGGCGTAACTTTTTCCTAAAGAGGACTGCCGATTTCGGTTTTCACTATTCTTCATTATTATTTTTTTAGATATATCCTGGTGATTTTCAAAAAAAAAAATTTTCTTGGTTTTTTTTTAATAAATCCTATGGGGTTTTTTACAAATTTGAATGACCGGAGCTTTGATTCCTTAAGGGACTAGCCGTCTTTCGTTTTCACTATTCTTATTTTATTTTTTTTTAGAATATGTCCTGTGATTTTCATAAAAATTGGGGGTGACAACCCTCTGGTAACAAATTACCAAAAATATTAATGAAGAATAGTGAAAACGAAAATCGGCAAGTCTCTTTAGGAAAAAGTTACAGCCTCTTGAAATTTAAAAATTTTCCCCATAGACTTCTTATTAATAAAAAATTAGGGCCTCGGCTCGTTTATAGGGCCATCCTAGTTCAGGTTATGATAAGATTTGTTAAATTCTACATAGATTTTTCTCTGTGTATAACCTAACAAAACTTATATCATAACCTGATTAGAGGGCCTGGAAATGAGGACCTAACCTGATTGATCAATATGAAAAGTTCGTATGGGATTTTTAACAACTTCGAGAGGCTGTAACTTTTTTTTCCTAAAGAGAGGGACAATTTTTGTTTTCACTATTCTTCATTATTATTTTTTATAGAGTATATCCTGTGATTTTCATAAAAATCGGGGTGACAACCCTCTGGGTAACAATTACCAAATTAATTATAAGTAATAAAAATGTCAATAATAATACGTAAAATACGAAAACAATGGTGGTCCGAGATTCCACCCCATCATCAATTTTTTACGCGGGTGAAATCGGACCAGTTAGGCCGTGTGATTTAGCCCACTCTATACTGTTTTAGAACAAAAATTTACTTGCCACTTTAAAGCTAATATAACTCGAGTGTATACACTGAAAAAATAATTGAAATCCATCCACAATTTTCATTTTATAACAAGTTAAAAAAACTCACATTTTTCAAAGCTGAAATTCTATTGAAGGGCATTTCATACCCTTAATTTCCAACATTTTTTAAAAATATAAAAACTTTCTAGAACTTAAAATGATCTAATAAACTTGTAGTATGTACCGCGTGGCCTATTAAATGAGCCGAAAATTTTTTATTTATTTTTTTAATATTTTTTATTTTATTTAGTGTGGACCGAATCACCCCTCCTAAAAAGACCGGCCCGGTCACCCCCCCGACGCGTTTACTCTAAAAATAATGAATAAAAAAAATGAAAATGACTGACGTCTTTAGGAAAAAAGTTACAGCCTCAAAGTTGTTATCACATTGATATATAGTATATATATATATATATATTATATATATACTATATATAATATATATATTATATATATAATATATATATACTATATATATATATATATATATATATATATATATATATATATATATATATAGTATATATATAATATAATATATATATAATATAGTATAGATATTATTAATATATTATAATATAATTATATATATATATATATATATAATATATATATATTTATATATTATATAAATATATATATATATATATATATATAATATATATTATATATATATATTATATAATATATAGCTATATATATATATATATATATATATATATATAATATAGCATCGGGTGGGTGGACCGCGAGCACCCCGCCTTTTTTAGAGGGGTGATTCGGTCCACTCTAAATAAAATAAAAAAATAATAATAATAAAAAAAAAAACAATTTCGCTCATTTAATAGCCACATGGTAGTACTACAAGTTTCATTTAGATCATCTTTAATTCTAGAAAGTTTTTATATTTTTAAAAAATATAAATTTAAATTAGGGTACAAAATGCCCTTCAATAGAATTTATCACTTTTGAAAAATGTGAGTTTTTTTACCTTTGTTATAAAATGAAAAAATTGTGGATGGATTTTTATTATTTTTTTTCAGTGGATACACTCAAGTATGTTAGCTTTTTAAACTGGCAAGTAATTTTGATCCAAGCATTATTAGTGGCAAAAAATCGGGGACTAACTTGGTCCGCGATTCACCCCGCCGTAAAAATTGATGGAGGGGTGACTCGGTCCACCATTGTTTTTCATATTTTACGTATTATTATTGACATTTTTATTATGTGTAATTAATTTAAATATACCGTAAGGTGGGGCGAAGGTAGCCACTTTTTGCCACTTTTCCCCATGCTAAGGTTTGTGGAAATTCTATTATGTATGTTATCAACTCTATATTTTATGACATGCTTCCTTAATATTCTGGGAAGGGTTCATGACATTCTTTTGTATAAAGGGTTGTATTGTAAAACCACAATGTAGGTGGCTACCTTTGCCTCATCAAAAAACCCCATTGGGGCAAATGTGGCCACCAAATTTTTAAGACTCGAAATTTATTATTTTTTAAAATTTTTTACATAGTTATTGTAAGTATGTGTTTTAAGGTTGGAAAAAAGACACGAATGCAACTTATTTATTAAACAAAAAGAAGAATATTGTAAATGAAATACCAAAAATAAAAAATAAAAAAAATCTTTTTAGTTCCTTTTTTGACTTAAATCTAATAATTCAATAGCACTAACTATGGTACCTATGCAGTTATGGCATACATAATGGATGTTGTGCTCTTGGAGGTATTTAAAATGCGTTCCGCATGTTTTGCTCCCTCCTAAATATTTGTATTTTTCCCTTTGGGTTGTCAATGAGGTTTGTTTCATCAGGTTTTGTGGAGGAACATTCTCTAAGGTGATTTGAAGGTTATTGAAGAACTCCTGTACGATCTCCTCGCTTACAGCTGCTCTTTCTGCTTATGTTTTGACAAACACGCCTTGTCAAAATATTCCATTCTCTTCAAAAAAAAAACTAACCCACTCAATTCCTGGTCTGTTGTCATTGAATACTGGAATGTTCCTACTGCTATTGTCAAGGTAGTATTTGACAAAGTCTTGTAGATGTTGAACATCGAAAGCCAACCCGAAATCCCCCAGGGTCGCTAGGTGACGCGAGGTCAAACTCCTCAATTCTGATGAGAGCAGTCTTCTTACCCATTTTTCTTGGGGATTGTGATCAGCCTGACAAGCGAGCTTGTATTGATGAACGCTGGATGTTATACTGCCGTTCAGCCTCCCGTATCGATGTGCCATTTTTAACATCGACTAATGCCCTCGCCATGTCCTCTTCGAAGTATTTCATGAGCTCTGGGTTCTTTCTCTTATCATCTCGGACCATTTTCCTGAAAAGAAATAGTAAAAATTATATTTTGTAGAAGTTTATTGTTTGAAAATACTTTAAACTACATTTCCGAGGTTTATTGAATTCAAAATATTCAAGAATGATTTTTTTTTTACATTAAACCCCATTCCCAGACATGGCTACCTTTGCCCCCATATGTGGCTACCTTTGCCCCATGTTGTGGCCACCTTTGCCCCAAAAAATATTTATTACAATATTTTTAATTCAGAACTTACTTAAAATGTTTGGCCACTTCTAATGTCTTTAAGAATAGTGCAAGTATTATATATAGCCTTTGCAGCTGATAAAATGCATTCGTTAATGAATTGCACTTCTTAGAATTTTCAATAAATTTTTAAACAAAACATATGATTCTGAAAATGCGAGAAAAAAGGTCGTAATTAAGAGTCGTAGAAGTACGGTTTCATTTAAGAATAAAAGACAAAACATAAACCTACATATTTATGGTCTTAAAGTACTAAATGTATAATAAATAAATAACAGGTTTTTAAGGCACTGGCTACCTTTGCCTCATCCGGGCACCTTTGCCCCACGTGTCTACAATTACCCCACCTTACGGTATATAAAAATTACGGTTACTTATATTAAGTGAAAAATTTTAAAAATAATGGAAATTTTAATAAAAAAAACGAATTCAAAAAAGTTTAAAATTTTTGAGCGGAGAGGGGTGAATTGGACCACCTTATTTTTATTCTTATTTTATTTATCATTATTGACATTTTTATTACTTTTACGAATTTTAATATGATTAAATATTATTATTATTAGTAAAATTAAAATATTTAATTGAATTTATACGTAAAAGACGAAATTTAACCAGATGGTCCGAGTCACCCCTCAATGGTGTCCGCTTCACCCCTCCACGGTCAGGCTGACTCAGCGTTATTCAAACTTTAATAAAACTTTATTATTAGAATTACATTATTAATTTTTTGTGTGCTTATGACCGACTTATAGGGCTGTGTTTACAAAAAAAAAAAAAAATTCCAAAAAGCTGCATAGGGGAGAGTCG
>JABUQX010058914.1:0-2500 GCA_015478945.1 Trachelipus rathkii | reverse complement strand
TAATTCAACGAGGAACGTCCAATTTTTTTTAAATAGACAATCCTTCGTCACACGTATTAACCGTTCCCACTGGCTTCCTACCCATGGGCTATACAGAGGAATTCGCTTATGCGAAATCTGATTTTTTCTTAAAAACTCACTCCCATTTTCTGACACGAGGAAAGTTCCTAAGAAATCAGTTCCTTGATTGAAGGAGCGCGCGTTGTCGCTATAGACACAGTCAGGCACTCCGAAACGATTAACAAATCGTTGGAACGATTGTATAAATGATTTAGATGACATGTCATCTATAAGGTCTAAATAGACCGCACGAATATTAAGACAGGTGTAAATGAGTATGAACATTTTTTGGGCTGAGTCAGAGCCTTTGACTTTGATCCACCAATGTTTGGTGTAGTCAACACCTACATGCTTAAAAGGCCTGAATAATTCCACCTGGTCTTTTGAATAATTGGTGAAGCGCGGGTACCGAAAAGCAAAATTATTGAACTTTTTGCAGATTATGCATTCCTGCAAAACATTTTTGATGGAGGTACGCGCTGAAGTCACCCAGAAGCCTTGGAGCCGAATATTTGTAAGAGTGGCTTGTATGCCCAGATGTTTACACTTATGGTGAGCATCCCTTATGATTAACTTGGAGAGGTGGTGACTTTTTGACAGCAAGATGGGATTAATTACGTCATAATTGTAATAATTGCATCTTGACAAACGACCCTTGCTCCTGATGAGATTATTTTCATCCAAGAACAAGTTCAGATTATTTACCAAGTCCGGAACTTGGCCTGTGAAAGAAGGATTATTTTTAATCTCTTCTAAAAATTGAAGCTCTTTCGAGAACGATTCTTTCTGCATTGTCTGCAGACAATACAGACGTGCTTTTAAATCATGATTAATTGTCACACCTCTTGACATTGCTCCAAACTGGAATAATAAAGCAACTACTCGATATAGCTTGTGCAAATTTGAATATTTGGACAAATCCACTACAGGAAGTTCATTGCCACCTTGAACAACAGCAAAAACTGGAGATGCTATTTCCATTTCAGCTGATGGTCAGTAAATACTATTTAAAGAGAGCCATTTTGGCCCTTTCGTCCAAAAGGACATTCTTTTGAAATTCCTTGAAGGAAATACCTCTGGTCAGAAGGTCAGCTGGATTATCTTCTGTTCTGACGTATAGAAATTTAGGACTTAACGAATATTTCTCTTGAAGCGAAGATCTCATGGTGCGAATATCTTGCACACGGTTCTTCACGAATATTTGCTTAACTTTGGATATCCTATTTTGGATCCAGTGAAGAGTTATCTGCGAGTCGGAGAATATGTTCAATTCCTTGAACTTGACACCTGACAGTCCACTCAACATTTGTGGTACGCACTTTAATGCTAAAAACACAGACAATAACTCCAAACAGGGAAGCGTTCTTCCTTTTGCAGAAGCGATTTTTCCCTTTGACCAAAGAAGATTTGGACCCTCTGTCGCAGACGAGACATACACCACAAAGCCATAAGCAACAGTGCTTGCATCGCAGAATATATGAATATTTAAATCAAAGTCACTTGACTGGAATAAAGATCTTCTAAAAGAGACCTCCTTCAGAGAGTTAAGGTCCTTGCTCAACTTCTCCCATGAATTTTTGATTTCGGGAGCGATTATATCGTCCCACCCCATGTCCACTTCCCACGTTTTCTTCATAAGAAGACGGCCTCGAACGGTGACGGGGAGGTAAAGGCACAGGGGATCGAAAACTTTTGAAATCTCCGACAGGAGCTGTCTCTTGGTAGAGACAATATTTAATGAAAAGTCACTAAGACTCAGACTATCTTGAACGGTATTATATAAATACCCTAAAACTCTTTCTTCATCACTTTGATGAGTTGCAAGTTTACCCTCCTCCTTGAATATTTCTTTGAGATCTGGACAATTTGAGTTCCAGGAGCACAAGTTGAAGCCCCCCTCACTCATACGTGAGGTGGCCTCTCGAAAAATATCTTGAAGTTCGTCTACAGACGAAGAAGTGTACAAAAAATTATCAACGTACAGATTATTTTGAAGAAGAGAGGTACAGAGATCAGGAGGGTATTTTTTGGCGTGATGTTGTATAACAGCCCCTAGAACATAGGGGCTGACAGCCAACCCGAAGATGATGGTGGCATAACGGTAAGTGAGTAACTCGCCATCAGCCTCCCAGAAAAAACAGAAGCGATTTCTGTCCTCTTCTAACTTTAATTTGATCTGGAGGAAGGCCTTTGAAATATCCGCCAGAACGATGAATTTGTTTGTTCTGAAGGACAGTAATAATTTAAATAGGGAAGCGATTAAATCTACCCCTGGATACGATGCCTGATTAAGTGAAGGACTACAACCTATCTTCAGGCTGCAGTTAAAGACGGGACGAATTTTTGTCGTCACTTGAAGGGCCTGTTTTATTATAGGTCTGTGGGGTATCCAGATGAATTTATGATAATCTTTCGGATGCACCTCCACAGCCTCCCCATA
>JABUQX010058913.1:0-32849 GCA_015478945.1 Trachelipus rathkii | reverse complement strand
TCGTTGTTATTTGTTGAATTGTACTTTTCTATTTTTTTTTTTGTTTTTGAAGATTTTTTTTTTTTTTTTGATTTTTTTTTGGAGTTTGAAGGCCTGATCCAAAAGGATTTTGAATCGATTCGAAAAATGATTTTACATTTTCATTACTTATTTTGTGTTTGTTTGTTACTTTTTTTTGTGTTTTTTTGTTTTGTATTATTTGTGTTTCTTTTGTGTTTCTTTGTTATGTTTTTGTTAAGGTTTTTGTTTGATGTTTTTTTGTTGTGGTTGTGTGTTTTATTATTCTGGAAATGCTTATTTGTCTTTGTATGATATGATTTTTTGTTTGAAGTTTTTGTGCATGTGGTCTAGACTTTGGATGTGTTTTCTAGTTTGTTTTGTGTTTATTATAGTTTTTTTGTTGTGATTTTGTTTTGGGTTACTTTGTTGGTGCTTGTTTTTGTTTTTGTTGTGTTTGTGTTTTTTTCTTGTTACGTTTTCTTTGACGTTTGTTTTTTTGTTACCTGATTTGTATTTTATTTGATGTGTTTGTTGTTTTGTTTTGATGTTTTGTTTGTTTGTGTTATCTTTGATTGGTGTTTGTTTTTTTTGTTTTATTTGTTTTTACAAACATTTTTATTTTTGACATTTGATTTATGTTTTTTTTTGTTGTGTTTATGTTGTTATTTATTTGTTGTTTTTTTTTTCTTTGTAATTATTTTTTTTTTTGTTTTTTGTTTTCTTTTTTTAACTTGTTTTAATTTTTGATTTTGTTGTCATGTTTAATTTGTTTGTATGTGTGTGTTTTGTATTTAGTGTTTTTTTTATGATTTGATGGTTTGTTGTGACTTAGATTTTTTGTTTTTTGTGTTGTATGCTTGTTTTTTGTTTTTTTTGTTTGTTTGTTTTTTTTTCTTGTTTTTTTTTTGCTTGAAATGTTTTGAAGTTTGTTTTTTGATGTATTTTTTTTTGTTGATTGTTATTTCAGACGTTATTTGCTTATTTTGTGTTTGTTTTTTTTGAATGATTGTTTTATTTTTTAATTTATATCATTCTTTTTATTTTTGTGATTTCTGCTTTTTAATTATTTTTAAATGCTGTTTTTTATTTTTTTCTCTTTTGTTGCCGAGAAAGATCTTGGTTTTATTTTTCTTTTTGTTTTTTTTGCTTGTGTTGTATAATGTTACTAGGGTATATTTTACTGCTTTTTGTGTTTTTTTTTGATTGTTTGTTTGTGTGATGTGTGTTTTTTGTGTTTTTTTTCTGTTTTTTTGTATTTCTTGTTACCTTTGTTTTTGTTTTTGTTGTTGTTTGAGGACGATGGTTTTTCTGTTGTTTTGTTTATTTAATGTGTTTTTTGTTGAATATATTTTTGGAAATTTTCGCGATGTCTTGAAATGTTATGATCTTTTATTGTCTGCTTTTTTTTTTGAAGATTATTGGGGTGTTTGTCTTATATTATATGATTATTTTTATTGCCTTTTTTGTTGTTTGATGTTTTTTGTTGTTGTGACTGTATTTGATGTTTTTTTTTTATTTTGTGTTTTTTTTATTTTCTTTGTTTGGATATTTTTTTGTGTTTGGTGAGCGTGTTTGTTTGATGTTTTGTTGTGTTTGTTTTGTTTTTACTTATATTGTGTGATGTTGTCGTTATTTTTTGTTATTTTTTTTTTTTTTTGTTTGCTTTGTATTTTTTGTTGTTGTTTTTCTGTTTTTGTGTGTATTGCTGTTTTTTTTGTTTGTTTGTTATTTGTTTGTTTTTGAAGTTATTCCCTAGAAGTGTATTAATTTTCATTTCACAGTGTTACAAATGAGCGGTTAAAATTATAAAGGGAAGAAAAAGACTTTTTAGTTTCTCCTCCTGAAACATTGGAAAAATTAATGATTATGTTGGGCGGAGATGACACACCTTAAAATCAACCCATGTGTATAACAGGCTGGCCAAAATGGATTGTAGTGTCGTCAGAAAGCAATCAGTAGCGTAATACTAACTTATCAAAATTGCATGTCAGAGACAGAGCAGATGCTTCTGTCCAGTTATATTTCAATTGCCCCAAAAAACGGATAGGAGGCCTCAAACAACAACCTATTACATATGATGGTTTCAAATTGCTTTTAAAAAAAACACCTTTTTCTTCATCATCGACTCAATAAGCTTCCAGGCAGAGTAATAGATGAGGGAGAATGGTTCTGAAAGTTCCAAAGAGGCTGTTCAAGCCTCAAAACCAATCATTTCACAAATGAAGCACAGATAAAACGAACGGATTAAGGTTTGGTTTGTAGGAGCGCTTGTGAGCATATACCCTAAATAGACATAACATACATCATGCACCAACTACATCTTATGCAGGAAAATCTTTGGATGTAGAGGAAGGTACGCTTGGAGAAAGGGTTGTCATCAAGTTAGCAAATACAATTAAAATCACCAAATATTTCCATTTGAGATTTTTTTCAACAGTAAACTTATTTGAAAGATTAAATTTCCCAGCAACAGGAAACTTTCTTTCTTCATGAAAACGGGCACCAAAATAGCCTGATCACTTAGAGAGGGGTTCTTCAGTGTTCCGTAAAAATAAGATAGGAGTCCATGCTGTGAAATGGAAGGACACCAAAGATGTCTATGCCATGAGCAATTGCCATACTGCTTCTCTATCTTGTACTTCGAGAAGGAAAAAGGTGGAGAGAAAATTGAAGTACCTTGCCCTGACCTTATTAAGTTCTATAATAGTTATGTGGGAGGTGTGGACAGGGCTGATAGAATGTCAACTCAATACGACCATGACCGAAAATCCTCAAAATGGTGGAAGAAAGTTTTTTCAGATTCCTCCTTACATCAGCAGCTAATGCATGGGTAATTTATAATGATATACATCATAATATAAAAAAAAAATTCCATTTTTTTAACGTTACTAAATTGATTTAGGCAGAAGAACTTATTTGAGAAAGGGATCGAAAGACATTAGTAGAAGAAGCTATGGGAACCTCGAAAAAAAAATGTAAGTTCATTGAGCATTTGGATTTGCCAATAGAAGGAGGAAAAACGAGAAGATGTGCTAGATGTGCCCAAAGAAAAATAGAAAAAATTTCAGTAAGGAAAATTTAAAAAAAAAGAAAAAAAATTATTGTTAATAATTATAGTAATATGAGAGAAAGCCTATTTAGACCTTTTATATGTTACTCGTTAAATAATAGACTTTCTATAATAGTTTTGTTTTGTTTTTAATTAAAAGAAATACCCCAAGGGTTATACCGCAAAGATGGCAGGAATCGGGTCTCTCGGCCTTCCGGGACATACGGGTAGGACTATTTCCCCCCCTGCGGGGAGGTCTCCTGGAACCCCCGCTTCTTTGGTATTTGAAGGTGCCGGGGGTTTCTCCGGCCCCTCCCCCTACTGGGTATGGAAAACGTCCCCCCCCCCTTGTTCCCCGTCGGTCAAGCACCCCTCAGTGCCGGGTTTTAAATTTACAAATATTATATATATAATCTCGCCCTAAAAAAAAAAAAAAACAAAAAAAAAAAATTCATTTCGAAATTACAACAGATATAACTGTAATAGAGCCTACCTGTGAAAATTTTTTCTTGATCCGAGCTCCCGTTCCGTGGGGTAAGTAACTTGTCATATATTATTATAATATATATATAAATATATATATATATATTATATAACTATATATATATATTTATATATATATATATATATATATATATATATATATTATATATATATATATATATTATTACATAAATTGTTTTTTTTTCGGGCAATTTTTTTATTTTAAATATGTATAATTTTTTAATATAATAAAATCATTTAATATAATCTTTAAAAGAAAATTATAATATTGATAAATATTAGTAATCGATAAGTTGAATACATTTCGAAGTGATTCATCATCCCTTACGGTGATAAACATTAGAGCCTAAAAAGTCAAATTTTAGTTAGCTTATTTTTATATTTATTCAATATAAATAAAAATGAAGTGAATCTAAAAAAAACTTTCAAAGAATTTTTTATAGTCATTTTTTTAAAATAAAGTTTGAGTTTTTAAGCCAATAGTTATGTAATACTTTACATTAGTAACCTAATTACCAAAACTTAATAACAAGCCGTTGTATAAATTTGAAAGAGCACTATATTTTAGGACTTTTATTCATAATAGCAGTACAGTATGTCATTTTCAGTTACTTGTACCATATAGGCTTTTTATTCCCTTTGGGATAAGATGCAGGCAATTTAGATATTTTAAGAAGGAAAATTGATTTAGGAAAACTTAATAACAGTAATTTATATTATCCTCACACAGCTATAACCTTCGAACCCATATCTGTTTTATGTATAGAAGGACACAAGTAATAATTCTTGGAAAGTTATTGGAAATATTCTTTTCAGAATTTCGGAAATGCATAAATAGAACAGTTAAGTGACTGTTCAATCCTAAGTTGAGGGTTTGTCTACTCAGTTTAAAGCAACGTCTAGCCTAATAACAAAGTTTAACAAATCAAAATATAATTAACTCACCTATATTTAAGTAAATTAAAAGGCTTAGGCCTATATTAACCTTTTTCCAAGAAATATCACTTGGATGGAAGCCTAGCTTTGTTAAAGGCTTTATTTGAGTAAATAATAAAAATGTAATTATTTTAAATCGAGGTGTTATTTTAAATAGAATGATAGAATAAGCCAAGCAACTAGACCAGCTAAAGTCAGATGAAATATAATAAGTTAGGTCTAGTTGTGGATAAAATAGAACCTGTGCCCAATCCTTGGATTGAAACTCTCTCCTTAAATATTAATGTAAACAAACTAAGGCCTAAACCATTTATAATTTAAAATACAATTTTCTATTCTTGTGTAGATGGAGGCAATTTTATAATCACTAGATTATTAAGAATAGTACATTTTTGATCTCTAAGCGTAGTCTCAAACTCTAACCTAAGTTTTTAGGGTACTTAGCATGTCAACAAACACCTCCTGTTACCCCGCAGTTTTTTACCTTGACGTTGGTGGGGGCTCTCTGAGACCCACTGTTGGGCAAGGTATTACTGCCTGAGTGTCTAGAGCGAAAAGAAAACAACTAACACCAAGTTTGAAAAACCAGACCTCATTAGGTGGGCTGTTCAGGTGGTGAATTGCTTGCCACAGTTCATTGATCCGATCAGTTCAATATCAGTAAATTCGTTACCATCGATTTCGACAAGAGAAAGAAATATAAATGATCTGGGAGAACACCAGCACGTCCGTTGCGATGATGCACTGAGTATTATGACAACTAAAGATTACCACATTTATACCAGCCCTGACGCACTCCAAACCAAACTCTCGACCAGCAACGCCACATCCGCCAAGCAAGCAAACCGCACAACAACACATAAATAACGCACTAAACACCATCTATCACATAACCAAAAAGGTGGCATTCTGTTTTCAGAGGCGGATATTCGTCCCTTCCCTGGCGTTTTCGGAATGTGCCTCTTTCCGGCATCTGCTCTGCCCCGGATCCTTGCTCTTTCTAATGAAAGCTTGACTTCCACGTACACGTCAAAAACTGATTCGCTTCGCGTTTGGCCTGGTTTTAAAAACAGGCCAGTTCGAACGGGTCAGTGTCTATACAGGGCGAGGAATCTGAATGAAGAATTGGAACGTGGTTGCACGAGTGCATGGATGCGCGAGGTTGTCCCGTGCCTTTGGACGGAATCCATGTGAGGCTCCGAGGATTACGGAACGGATACAGACAGTGCCCATTCTCACGCACTTTAGGAAACATGTTCAGGGAGTCTCGCAGTGGGGGTAAGCCAAAAATCCTCATCCTTAGTCTGAGGTTTTGATGGACTAAGGATGGGGATTAAATAACTCCCTATAGAGTGAAATAATAAAAAAAATAATAATAATAATATAAATATAATAATTAATATAATAATAATAATTAATAATAAATAAAATATTAATAAATTAAAGCCGTTTTCGTTATTGCATTTGTGCTAAAAGTGTGTTGTTCAGAGATGAAAAGGAAAAAGAAATGCTTAATCAGTTTTAGCACGAATTTCGGCATAATCGACCCATTGTTTACAAAAATTTTGATCAGCTGTTTATAATAAAATAAACAAAAATAAAAAAATAACAAAATGGTTGTTATCTACAATAGCAGTCAACTATTGCGATGGAGTTTATCGATTTGAAAAATTAGAATTTTACAGTAATTTCATGATGGAAACATTCACAAATAAAAAGGTCATATTTCTGGTTCTTTATTTGTTACAATTTTCAGTATCAAGATTTCTAGCATTTCTTATCGAGCGTTTAGCACAAATGCAAAATGGAAACAATATATATATAATATTAAATTTCAAAGCAGAGCCCCGGGTTTTCTAGCAAGTTTGCCAGATGATTGTAGAGATAGGCTACTTTTAGCCCACAGCGCTATAGTTAAAATTTAGCCAAAAATATAAAGCATTCGATATATTATATATATATTATATATTTATATATATATATATATTATATATATATATATATATAATATATATTAATATTATACTAATATATATATAGTATACATATAACAATATAAATATTATATATATTATATTAAATAGATATATATATAATATATATATATTTTGGTAATACTGCTCCTCCCTAGACAGCGACCCACACATTTTTGAGACCCACACATTTTTCATTTATTCCTACACACATTTCTTAAGTAATCACTATCTCACGAAACTAGGTTAAGTAGGTTTTTTTAAAAAAAAATTGTTTATGGTAAGCTTTTGGCATAATTCCAGAAGCGTTGCCACTAAAAAAGAAAAAGTATATGAGTTGATAAGGAAGGGAAGTGCAAGAAAAAAGGTATAGGGATGTGCCGAGGCGAGAGGGAGCGGGAGATATAGGTGGTAGACCAGGAATAGGGGATTCACCTAGGCAGGAAAGATTTGAGGGGGGAAAGGATATAAAAGAGTGGAAAATTAGGTCTGCAGATAAAATATAGAGTTGTAGAGGAACTAGAAATAATAATTTAAAGAAGATGAGATCTCGAAAGTCAGTCAGCCTGTATTTTGGGAACCCGCGTAACAGGTCAACTGTCGTCCAGATGGGGAGGGATCAGAGAGTGCCAATGGTAATGTTAAGTTTTCTAAAGGGAAGACGGATATAATGCTAATTGGAGACTCTATGATAGGATACCTAGATAGGACTTTTCAAAAATAAGATAAAAGAAACAACTTGAGAGTATGTTACCAGGTGCCAGAGTGAGTGGATGTCGTGGATAGGATAGATAGAGAGATTGATTCTTCCAAATGTGATTTCAAATGTGATTTCCATGTGGATACAATGATATAGGACATAGAATATCAGGAGTTAATAATAGATTATAGGAGGTTGATTTTCAGAAATGAAGCTAGTGGAAGAAAAGTGCGACATGATTCTGGGATTTTACCTAGGTCAGGTGCAGGTCAGGAATGGGGGAATGGGTAAGTAGGGTTTAAGGTGTAAATGAAAGGGGTTAGAAATTATGTTTTTCGAAAATATTAGGTTTTTTGGAATTTGTGAGAGTAGAAAGATCTGTATTTAGAGTAAAGATTTTCTGCAGCATAAATGAAAATACCTTTAAATGTGACGTAACTTTGTGGCTTTTCAAGCAACAGTTTGGAGACTGTTTTAGCAAAAAACTAGGTAAACGTTGAGGAGGTGATGGTAAATCTGGGATACAAAAATTAGACAATGGCTAAACTGTTAATAGGTCCATGATGATTATAAATAAAAACTAGTGTGTTGCTATAACACCGCAAGGTAACAACATAAGACTGATGTTAAGGCAATGAACTAAAAAAATAACAGCATTTCGAGGATCTCAAATGCTTTTACACAAATGCTCAAAGCCTTAGAAATATAAACGAAATCTGTTATATTATACCATAAATGAGAATCTTGACATTATTTTTGCATAACTGAGCATGGGTTAATGAAGATTTATATGGAGACTCCTTTCAGGATATGAAATAGACGGATATTCACTTTATTTATACCAAGCGTAGAGGAAAGAAAGGTGGGGATGTGGCGGCGCTTTATATATTAAAAGCAATATTCAATCTGAATTAATGACTGACTTTAAACTAATCATGATATTGAATCGGATTGGGTAGATATCCTTATGTTTAATAAATCATTTAGAATAGGGGCATTTATAGACCTCCTGGCCAAGTCATGAATTAGATGTGGAATTTGTGAAAGAAAATTGAGACAGCATGCCACCAGTACAAAGAAAAAGTATAGTTTCATAATGGGTGGATTTTAAATTTTATCTGCATTCAATGGATTCCTTGGTTCTATACGACCAGAGTAGTTCAGTATTTATAAATTGTTATACTAAGATAACTTTTTGAGCCAATATGGTCCAATGAACCAACAAGTACAAGCAACTATTAGACTTAGAATATTAATATTGATGAAAGTATGGATGAGAAGAGACATTTGAGTTAGAGTGAGAATTTGGACTTAGTGACCATAAATAATTAATTAATATGAATGTGATATCTGGCCCAAATTGCAAGCTAATAAGAGGAACAAATTCTAGATTTCCGAAATGGCGATTTTACCAAATTACGAGACATATGCTTGTGTATAACTGAACTGAGAGTTAAAGAGTTTAAAGAACCAAAACTGTTATCAGTTGGGAACTTTGAAGGTGCAAGTTTTACTGAAATATTCAGTGCAGTATGTTTTAAAAATAAACCCATTAGGGAGGCGAAGAGAAAACCAGATAATGCGAATACCAGCAGAGCTAGGAAAATAATGAAGAGAATAGCTTAGATGTTTTTAAAAATATTCAAGGGTAGTATAGGGGAAGATGATTTAGAAAATTATAGGAAAAATAGAAACGAACTTAACCAGTCAATAAGAAAGGGCCAAAGAGAGAGGCAGAAAATTAATTTAGCAAGGAATTTAGCAAGGATGTGGAAGAAGGTTTTTTTTTAGCTTTTATAAATTTTTAAAAGTAAGAATAGGACAATTAGGTCCTATTAAAATTGATGAAAATTTAGTTAGTTCAGATAAGGAGTTGGTCACATGTTCGAATGATTACAAGGAGTGTGTAAATTCTGCAGAGGAATAGGAATTGGAAAATATATAAAGAGAGGGTTTTCCAGAGTTCCAGTGTTCCAATGTTAAATCGTTCAAGTGTTATTGTGTTCAAGTGTACCAGTTTTCTAAACTTTATCAGTTGAGTTTCTTTAAAAGTGAAAAAAGATTTTTTACGAGCTTAGAATTCTGATATTTTTTAAGCTATTCTATAAAGAAAACGATTTTCTACTAATCCTAACATAAAAGCTGCAATCAGTTTACTGATTTTATAAGATTGGTCTTGTAAGAAATATCTGCATTCTTAATTATAGGCCAGTTAGCCCTATAATTCGTTGGTTGTAAGGTTCTGGAAATAGTTACTGAAAAGTTCATGATAGAGGAAGTATTAGAAATAACAAGGTATTGTATCGACTCCCGAGCACGGTTTCAGAAAGGGTAAGTTCATGTCAAAAAAACCGTTTTAGAATTTATGAATACATTACTGACTGCATTGACGAGGATATCAGTTGGATTATTACTAATATTTAGACGTTTGGAAAAAGCTTATTCTTAAGCGTCCCCACATAAGTGATGAAAAGAACTATTTTGCAATGTGTAGTAGGTGGGAGTGGTTACATAGTGGATTAAAGAGTGCGTTGTGGAATAGAAAACGTGGTGTACAACTAAAGGCAATAAGGTCATCATGGGAAATATGAAGAGTGGGGGTTGTCCCACAGGGTTCAGTGGCTGGGGCCACTTGTTATCTAATATATATAAATGATATTAGACCAGGGACTTAAATGCAATGTTTCTACCGCTTCCTGATGACGCCAGAAGTTAACACTTTAGTTAGGATATTTCTGATGTCTCAAGATTGAAAAATTATCTTGATAAACATTTTGGCTGAGTAAATAACTGACTTCTGGTTTACGAATTAAATCGTTAAGTGGATCTGCTGGCGGATCAAATAAAAATTCGAACTATGATATTGAATGGGGATTGGCTTGAGTCGTTGGACCAAGGAAAAAATTTAGGTGTGATTATAAGCCAGTAATTTGAAAGTAGCTAATCAGATAGTTTTGGAAGCATAAAACAATAAAGCAAATACATGTGAGTCAGATAGGCTCCCAATGTCCTTTATACAAGCTGAACGGAAGTCATACTTCCAGAAATAAATATTAGCTATGTTCAACCACTAATAGAGAAATCTGAGCAAGTTATGAACAATACTCGTTTAAAGAAAGGTTTAGATTTGAAAGTAAAGAGAGTAAAACAATAGAGCAACAAAGATGATTTCTGGCGTTGAGGTAAGAGCTACGAGGAGGAGGCTGAAGGGTTAGGGAATGATTTCGCAGGCTAGGCGAGCTTGTAAGAGCCGATACAAATACGGGGTACCAAAATTTTTACGATCTATTGTAAAATATTTGCCCCCCTTAACATTTCTTTATAGTAGCATCTTGGCTATAGAGGCCTGCCATCAGCCAAGAAAATTTAGCATGACGAATGCCATCTTTGGAATAGTCAAATTGAGGGAGAAGCATATAGAAACTGCTGAAAGGATGGTATGATACCAAAATTAAATTTATGTGACCCAATTGCAAACATTTCAAGAAAAGGGTTGGATAGGTAAGGATGGGTTTGGGTATCAAATAGTATATTTAGACGAAGCCAGATTGGCTGGTTTTTAGTATTATAGAGTAGTATGTTTATAGCTACTTGCATGTGGTGACCATACTTAGTTATTAAGGCATTGGATGGTTTGGGTATTTTATTGGGTAACATGTATCATTTTTTTTGACTAAGCCAAATTGGTTGGACTTTTGGTTACAGAAATTTGAACAAGCCCTAGGGTGCTGTTGTGTGGTTTCTGCAGAGCATGTTTGGTTAGTGGGTTGATGGGACAGTCTCGATAGGCCCATGTGGCTTCTCTTTATTTCAAATACGTTATTTTCTTAATGTTCTTATGTTCTAAGAATTTTATCTAAAAAACTTAAACTTAACTTTTCTGACTTAGAAGTTTTTTTTGAACATAGAAATTTTTGGTCTCAGAATTGGTGGTCCGCTCTACAGTAATTACCTCTATTTATCTCTAAATCTCTCTCTCTCTCTCTCTTCTCCTATATTATATATATAGTAGTATATTATAATATATATATTATATATATATATTATATATATATATTATACTATATATAATTATATATATATATATATATATTATATATATATATATATAATCAGAAGCGGGATTCAACATTGGACACCGCGTTGCAGTGTTAATAATAACCAGATGCTCTCAGCCACTTAGGTGTTTTATTGCCATCCAGTCCCCAAAAAAGAACGCTTCAAGCCGGTAGTTTTCCTTAAAAGTTACCCGGTTTTCTCATTCCCATATTGCTGAGTTACCAAAGCCTGGCCCCCATTTTAACCAAATAATTACAAGGAGATTTTACTCTCCATCAGCGGGATATCGAACATATGGACCACTGCGTTGCAGTGTTAACAATAACCGGATGCTCTAACCACTAGGCCATCCACGTCCTTTAGGCCATGTGGATCCGTATGTGTTAACGCTGTGATTTTAAGTCTGCCTTCTGATTACACTCATAGCTGCATTCTGAACATTTATTTTTTTTTTTTTAAACACCTCTTTTTGAGGGTATCTTCGGTGCTCACCGTCCCCAAACCTTGGAGTTAAGGCCATAGCACACGCACCACTTTCAACTCCCCAAGACTAGCCTTATTAATTTGGATATGGTTTATAATTCCAATGATTATTAAGAGTATCAATATTATATAGTGAAAATGTTATGCGTCGCGATTGTTTGGAAGAAAACCACTTCATTCAGGCTGAAGGCTAGCGATGTTGAGAGAGTGAGCATTGTCGCGATGAATTAGCGTTTCGTCCCGGGGGGCTGCTTTGGATTCATCCGGTGGTGGTTCAGCCCCCTTCACCAGACGCCACAGAACTCCCCCCCAGTGACAATGCACACCGCTCTGCGCTCCTGGAAGGACGTTGGCTCACCTGTCAGAGGAGAGCGCTATGGTGTGCAAACAATTAAAGCACTGAGAAGCTTCGACCATCTGTACTCTTACGTGCCAGTTGGTCTGCACCTGCAGTGAGAAGCACAGTACAGGCGTTAAATGAATGAAAGAATTATTAGGAAACAACAGAAGAAATTGAAATTGATGGTTATTCGTTTTATTTATATCAGCGCAATGGTAGGATAGGTGGAGGCATTTACATTGGTAGGTGTTTCTATATATTAAATTACCGACCAACAGCGACACAACCGCATTTGAACGAAAGCAAAAGACTGCAGAAATAAGCATATGGCTGTTAAATGAATATAGTACATGGTGTTTGTCCCGCTTGTGCCACTCCATAGTGGCACTAGTTCACTCGGTGTGTCCACCATATGAAAAGTTATGGCTCGCTGTTGCATCAGCATCTCTTCCTCCACACTCAACTATACAAAACTAGATGATGTTCAGACTAGACACATTTTTCGCCGACTGCTTATTATGAAAAAGACTGAGGGTGCCATTCCTGACCTATCGCTTCACCATTTTGTCCTTCAGATAATCTTTTTATTTGATACCGTTTCGTCCCGAGGGGACGCTCTGCGACCTCCCTTCATCTCGGTCAAGCTGATCGTACTGCTTTCCGTTTATCTTCCTGGATCGCTAAGCCTCCCCTTATCCAGCCATTACGCCACAATAGTTATGTCCATTACTAGTCTATTCGTATTATCGTAATTGAATAAGTATTGGGCCATATACAGGTATTATGTAATTAATTCGTAATATCAAACAGATCCTTACTGCTAGTTTCCACCGGACACAGCGTTAAGTCTCTACCACACCACATCCAAAGTTTAAATGCTCGACGGGCACAAGTCTCTGAGAATTCCCGCACACATAACGTAAATCTATCACCGATCCATTTCTGAACTCTTCGATATGTCTTTTTTAGATACCTCAATTGGTCTTAAGCCACCAATCCTGAGCTGTTAATCAGAAGTTCTCTCCAGTCATTATATTTTCAAAACTCTCTCTCTTCCCTCGTTCTCATTTTTTTCTCATTCGCACTTCTTTTCTTTCATTGCATTAACGGGCTCTCTTGCTTCTCAATACTTTTCTTTTTTATACTCCTTCTCTCCCCTTCCTTTCCACACCAGGGTTATATTCTAGTTTTTAAATTCATCCCATTCATATTCATTATTCGCTTCTTTCTTGCTGTTCACTTATTAAGATTCGCTTTTCCTTAAGATTTTAGTTCCTTTTCTTATTGATATGTTTTTCTACATTCCACTCATTGTCTCTTGTTTAAGTGCCTATCCTCCTTGAATCGGTACATATTCCTGGTTTATGTAATGAAGGTCGAGTCACTCGTGGCTTCACTCTTTTTGTCTTTTTATGAAAGCTGATTGCCAGCCTTCAATCTTCATGTTCTTTTAAGCCAACAATGAATTTTGCTTCCTTTCTTCCCTTCTATATATTCTCGCCTCCAATCCTACTATTTTCATTTTTGTGCCGTTCTATCTATACCTGTGGGATTCCCGTACCACCCTTTCACTCTCTCGGGACTCTATACTCACGAGCTGTTGACTGGTTTTTGTAGTACATGCTATTTTGTCCTCGTGCATGGACGGTAGTTTCCTTCTTGTCTCTTCTCCCGTCCCGCCTGTTGTCTAGTTAGTATTTATTTCATGCTTCCTCGGGCCTCTCACCCCGTGCCGTCATGGTACCAATCTTAGAATCCAAACACTCCTATAACTCATCACCGGAGGCAGTTTGCATAACCTTAATAGCCTCTATTTTCTGTTTTTTCCGGTTTCTAACTTCTGCTTTTAATATTTTCTTTATCTTTTTACCATGTCATTCCCTTTTAATTTCTCTTTTCATCTACACCTTTTTCACTATCTATTTATCATACTTCCTCTACTCCAAGGTACTTTTGTAAGTTCCTTCCTGTTCAAGTTCTTCAAAATCATGTTATTAACTATGATGTTTTCAGCATGTCCAGTATTTATACCTTGTTCATATAACTATGAATCACACTTTCCAAATACCCAAAATCCATTTCTAATATCCGATTGAAAAATCACTGACCCACCTTTATCCGTATCTCTCCTCTAACTCGGCGCATACAACATTTAAATCGTTCAATGTAGAAGAGGATGAGAGATTCGTATCTTATTCTTTCGTCTCATTTCTTTTATTCTATTCTGTTACCCGTTCCTCTAACGTTGTTAGATCAGGTTACTTTAAGGGTGAACTCTCGCGGTGAGATCCTAAATCTACGAACATACCACCACAGTCTCGTCTCATATGACCTAGACTAATGTTTAACATGTGTCCTTTTTAGATTTCCTTTCTTATTACATTGATAGCTGCACTCTGACATGTAATTTTTTCTCCCTTTCAAGATGTTATTAGAAGATCTAAAGTATTTAGATCTTAGATTTCCGTGGTCAAACCTTGACCATAAGGACATTCCAATACAGATTTTACCAAAATCTAAACACACCTTAAACGATCATATTCCGTGTTAAACAAAATCTCGAGAGACTATCCTCACACTACAATGTTCTGTACAAACCTAATGTAAAGGCGCAACACTTACCTTCTCACTCCAAGAATAGAGCCTGTCACCGTTGACAGATACTGGGGTTTCCAGATGCTTTACAATCACATATGACTTGTACACATTTTCACCACTATCCACTCCACACACTTCACATAAGACTACTTCTGTCACCCAACTACGACACTCATACACAATAATCGGAATCACACAGAATGTCATTGGTGTTCCCACATTCTTACACGTTGATATCAGTATTGTTTGAGCCTTGGATATTAACTTCCTTTTCCCTTTCGTATGCCACCACGTTATCATTTGGAACTCCCACTTCTATTATAAAACAATTCTGATCCCTCTTACCCCTGACTACATGTCCGGTATATTTATGGGGCGACTGCTTACATTCCGTTGGAATGTAACGGAATCATGAGTAACAGAACCTCTTGCGCTTTCTTTCTTTTTCCGGGGGATTGCTGTTTCCAGTAGTTGGTCCGTTCCGGTCCTGCATTCATATTGTCAGTAATTTAGTTAATTTTATTTCTGTTTCATAATTTATCTTTCGTTCCAACTACCATCACACCCTCAACACTTCTTTAGTTTCTTTTTTAGAAGATTTGCGGTGCAACATTAGAATGAAGATGAACCCGTAACACGACTCCCAAGATACGTAGAAAATGGAGCCTCGCAACTACAAACAATAGCTGCCTATGATCTCATGGTTGCCCTGAATGGTTAAAATCTTCTTCTAATATCTCTAAACTTTAGAAAATGACTGGTACAATAAGTATATTCATCTAGCAATCAATATTACAACAACTGTCATATTAAGGGTATCAAGTTAACATAAAAGCATAACCTTTAGTTTAATCTCCAACTTTACAAAGAATATATCCATCGATTTTTCGACCCTCAAACATTTGATCTGCGTACCCGAAAAACCCTCTAAACAAACCGAAGAACCATTCTCTCTATTGAGATACCAGAACGACAGCGCAAGATCCCCAAGTATATTCATCTACACTTATAGCAGAGTAAATTACCAGACTGTCCACACTCGCTCCAGCCCGATTAACTACGCCATCATCCTCTCCCTGCAACCGAACGCACCCAGAAAAGCAAACAACCAATACATTACTCTAAAAACCACAAACATATTCAATACATAAACAAGCCCAAACACACAACACACTCACCACAGACCTCACCTACATTCATTTTCTCTAACCACCACTAATTCATAAGTTAATTGTTCATAAGACAGTGTCAGAAAATATCACAGCACTATCATACAGAGCTGCATAGTATCCACACACCAGCCCTGACATTATCATACCATCACACAGTATCTTATGACAACTCTCGCCAACGTCTGTCGTAGCTCAGTCCGTCAACAAGAGCATACCAGCCATAGACCGACAACAACAACGCAAGCAACCTACGCTACTCTTACCTAATCATAATAACACTCACGCGCCACCGCCTATGAGAATGCTATTTGAAATACACTATCTCGTACTTGCGTCTAGCCAAGACCGAGGAACTTCATTTGCTTCCCCCTTCATTTGGTCTGCATGCCTTTAGCTCTTACCCCTCAAACCCAAAAATCCACCTGAAAAGAATTGTTAGTGTGAAGCCGAAATTTTTTTCCTGAACGAAATTTTCCCCTGGAATTGAAATCTTCACTCCCCAATTCGAACATCATAAATCATTGAGTCCATCCAACGCCACGTAATCTGCGGCGCTGATTCCACTTCAATGCCGTTAATCTGCATCTGTCTGTAATAAATATCATTAACAACCAATTAATTAGAAATATCACTATAAAATAAACAACTGACTGAGTCCAACGAACGACTAATCGATCATACACATCTGTCATGAAGAATCGACTTATACCATCAATTCCTCAATTCTATAGATGTTGATTAATTAGAAAATATAACACAAGTTTATTATTTTTTTTTAGTATTTTTGCATTTGTATTTTGCAATTTCTATAAATCTTTTTAATAATATATTTTTGCTATGATATAATGACTCTTTTTTTTGATTCTTTCTTTGGACGATTCGACAACACAGACTGGACGCCAAACTAAAAGAGAAAACAGCGACACGACGGCACTTTAAATCCGCTTCTTAATTTTCAACCATATTACTCCCAATATGACACATTCAAAACTGACCATACACGATATAGCACAGCACAAAATCACACAGAGTGATAGAACACAACCCTGTCGAACATCAGTACTAATGGGCTTAATGGATGAACAGTGCTATCTACAACAGACTCTAGGAGACGTATAATCACAACCCACGCTCTATGCTCTATATAAAAACTCAATACATTGTGGTTTTCTATTCTATAAACAACCTCAACCTCAACAAATACTTATATAGGATCCGACACATATTGTATACGCACATGGATCAGTCTTGCACATTGGATTATCATCTCTTATTAGAGCGCCATCGATCCAAGTCTCTACAACCATACTAATGTCTATTTCTTGAAGACACAGCTAAGAAAACAGTCCTGCCACATAGAATCCGCTGCGCTGCTCAGCGAACAGATTACATTGAGTAGTTCAACATTCGGCGTACAGCGCACATCAACACTATACATTTGTCGTGTTGATCATTCTCCAATGCCCTTTCTATATGCTTTCTAAGCATGCCTCCAATTGCATATCTCTCACTTGATTGTCATTCGGACTCTTCGAAAGCCGGCACAATCATCACTCTTCCTCTTCCTGCCTGTAATCGTCCCCTCGGTGGCCAAGTATCTCCCACTGCATTATTTCCTAGCCCAATAAATACTTAAAATCGTATAATATATATTGTATTCTTTTAGCAACAATTGCTCGATATCGCTCTCACCAATTATGGTTCTACTACTATGTAATTCTTTCTATACCTCCTCCTACGACTTCAGAATATGTACCTTCTTCATTCCACGATTGCACTCACATATATTCATATGGCCACATAGAATGCTTGGTTAGCGCATATCCCATGAGCTCACAAGTCCAGTCATTACATTTTTAATAATCGATACCAGAACAGCGGTTGTTGTTATGAGCTTGCCTCTTATCAATGTTAGTATCGACACCCACACCCTAGCACAGATAATGAGGTTTTCTGCTGCGCTATCCAGGAGTTATGGGACCCAACCCTATCCACTATTTCCTCTTCGCGTAAGCTATAGTCAAAATCTATCTCCACGGAACAACCCACACTGCGTACCTTCTTTAACGAATCCAGGCTGTACATTCTGGACAAAAATTCCCTATATTAATTTTGTGGGCAATTTAACATTTTTCTTGTTTTTAATATCAATCTTATGTAACTGGTCTTCCTGGAACCAGTTCAGTCACTCGCAGCCTGTACAGTGATGAAGGTACAGCTAGTATCTTAAATGGTCCTTTTATCTTTCCTAGCACTTTAACTCGATTTTAATATTGCTTTGGTTCTTTTAAGTATTCTCTTCCAGCTTCTCTTCTATCAACTTATAGTCTCTACTTCTCCGAATTCCCTCCAACTCAGAGATATTTAAAGTGTAATTTTCTTGCTAATTGCCGTATGAATGGTATCGTCAATTGTGATGTTTTCCTTCTCCGTTCTTCTCCCTTTCTGAGTGTAAGGAAAGCAAAAATATTTTAACAAAAATCAAAAAAAAAAAAAAAAAAATAAAACAAAATTTATTTTATTCTGGAAGATATTGCTTCCTACATTTCTGTTATTCCAGACCCTCATTTGACGGTGGTAACATGTGTCTTATTAAACTTCCTTTCTGATCATCCAGATTCTCCGCAATTGGGAAATGTTTCGAATTACTTACTTTCCCTATATCCAGAAAATCTAGGATTTTTTCTGAGTACACTCATAGCTGCCATTTTCTGAACATTAAATATTTAAATAGAAGATTTGCATGTGTTACATGTGTCTTTTTAGGTCCTTTCTGATTACATTGATAGCTACACTCTGAACATATAAAATTAATTAAAAATTTTGAATGGGCACCATTAATACATGTGCGATTTAAGTTTCCTCTCTTTATACATTCATAGCTGCACTCTGTACATTAAATAATTTAAAATTTGCATGTGATAACATGTGTCTAATTGAGCAAGTGACCACTACGATACATTCGTAGCTTGCACTCTGAATCATTTAATAATGTAAAATCTGCATGTGATCTAACATGTGTTGTGTTATAAAGTCGTCCTTACTCTGATTAGATCGCCTCAACTACTAGCCACTAACAAATTTAACCATCACACCAAAGTCGCCATCGCCATATTATCCCTAGACAATGTTGACAACGGAGTACAGTCATATCATCATGTCTATGATCCAATCACGACCGTTATCCACTCCACTTAACGTTCTGCCTTAATGAAGCATTGAACCAAATTAACCCATATCACTACATTGCCACAACACGAATCTCTCACAGCATAACACTTATATTACACCCAATCATATATATCTTAATGGCACACCGCAACGAGCGAGCGATCCCGCCATGCGACTATACATAACGCAGCCGGCTAGATGCCACAGACTGCATCCACATTTAAACCACCGCATTCATGCAAAAGAGTCACATTTTATACTCTAAATCCGACACCTTAAGAACACACGTAACACTCAGCACACCCAGGCGCGACACACACGCGAACAACGCAAGGCGTCACTACTACACACACTCCCTAACTACCCGCATCACTCAACGACGTTCACATCACTAACACCACACACTACTAACTTACCTCCTATGACCGCATCAGCTCTCGGCTCTATGTCAGACACGCACGAGACACACACTTCTATATCTGACACCCACCGTATATGCACGGCACGCCGAACTGATCACAATCGACCTCCCCCGATGGTCATCAAGCACACAACATATAACTCTCACTAGTAAAGAATCTTGCCACCAAACAGAAATGAGAGAGTAAAAAAACACCAAATAACATATACAAGATGACTTTGAATATTAAGGTCGAAAAATTCAATCAAAAAGATTGGGAACAAATTGGTCATAATAATCTACTCATGTTGTATATAAGAACCTGTACATTGAGCGATAAATTAAAACCCCTTTGATTAAAATAAAACTTTAGAAATAGCAATGACATTAATTATGGTATATTAACCTCAAAGAAATGTACAGCAATATTCCATTTAATACAATCAACTTAGTCGTTTGGGATTCCTAACCCCCTCCCCACACAAAAAAAATTAAATGTAGAAGACTCAGTATTGCAGGAGCGTGTGTGTAAATAGCACTTCAATTTTCTGCTCATCAAAAACATAAACACAAAGACTGCTTCTACTTCAGCATGCAGACAGACCACTCGAAATCGAATGGTTGAGATAATGACTTTTGACTATTTGGATAGACAGGGATAAAAAAAAATCCCCACTAAGAAGCGATTTAATTAAAACAAAAGCCGCAGTCTCTTCACCCTTTAAAAAAATGGGTGGCCAAAAGAATGAAAAATTTCATTCTAGTACACTCAAATGGTTCAAACAGATCAAAAAAGGATTATCTTGCATTACATTTGAATCGCTGATGAAGCTGAAAGCACACAGATAAAGAAGCAGTCTAAAGTATTTAGGGAACTTAAAACAAATTGGATTTAACTACTGATCAACAAATATTTAATGTAGCGGAAACAGGCTCGTTCTGGAAAAGAATTAAAACCGTCTTGGTTAAAACAGGAAAAGTCTAAACCGATTATAAAGTTAGCGCGATGATAGTGATTTGCAGTTTTATTGAAGAGTTAATAATGCTGAAGGAGATTTAAAAAATCTAAGCTCGTGTATCCTTCAGAATCCTAGGCCACCTCTAGGTTTAAATCAAATATCATTTCTGTAATTTTGAAATAATTTTTTTTTTTTTAAACTTGATTCACAAGCTATTTTCGTTCAACAGTTTAGAAAACTTTTAAGCAAAAATCGTCATTTTTTCATGCTTTGTTAATTTTGGACAAACCATCTGCTCTTGATTCATCTTGTAAAAATATCAAATAATGTTTTTGCAGCCGAATAAAATAAGCAGTTTGAAGGACAAATTGCAAAGTAATACTAGATGGTTAACTCAAGTAATATCTGAAGGGGATTCAATCACATTAGAAGTGTTCTGCAAAACATTTGGCATCAAAGGTGGTATTGAACATATAACTGGCGTAAATTTACAGCAAAGAATATGAAAGACTTTACAAAGAATACTCTTATGTACTCTACAAATAGAAGACGTTGTTCAAATAAAAAAAAATACTTACTGTACGTCATAAATTAATTGAATCACATTCAGAAAGTCTAAGAAATATTATTACATTCTAAATTTAGGTACCACATGAGTGTGTGTTAAATGCAGATAATTTGATGAAGCTAAAGCAATCAAATATTTGTCGGAATGTTTCATTAGGGAGTTGTGTGGTGTAAGAATGGAGTAAATGAGAGAATAAATGAGAGTCCATTAAAGTGGTTTGGTCATTTCATTTGGATAGGATGATAGTGGCGAGTGTAGAGAAGCGACTGGCTGAGAGACCGAAGAAAGAGGATTAAATCAGTAAAGGAATGCCTGAAGGAGAAGAATGCGAGTTTGGTAGAGGCAGAGAAGAAAGGTGCATCACAGGAGAGCTAAATGATGGGATTTTAGAGGGAAGTATGGCTGTGAGCTTTGCTCAGGGGATGAACCCTACATTGACGAGATACCACAGTTTGGGTCCGTTGCACTCTCATGAAGCCCTAGGTAGATTTTTCTGACTGGGACGAGTTATCTCACTTAAGGGTATAAAAGAGGACGGTAAAGAGGGGGTTTCCTTCGACTTGCGTCATGTTCTTTCTACTACTTTTCTGTTCCGGCGTATGCTACACACACCCCACCCCCCGATCTGTTGGGAGGATGAGAGAAAAAGATAAATTAATCAGAAAAACATGTCTGCTCAAAATTAAATTATTTCATGAATGCCTAATAAAAATATTTTCTTTCAAAAAAGTTATAAAATATTAAAACAAATTATGTGAATACCATTTGTATTGCGAAAATAGTAACAAAATCCTCCCCTCCAAAAAAAAAAAAAAAAAGTTATTTTATTCTGAAGAATTGTTTCTCAATTCTTATTTCCTCCCTTTTGCATGTACACGATGTGTCTTTTTAAATGTCCTTTGCTGTGATTACACTCATAGCTGCACTTGAAACATTTAAATAATTCAATTTTTTTTCCTCCAATTATGTAAATTTAAGAAAATTCTATAGGTCTTTAGATCTTAGGTGTCCGTGGTCAAACTTTGACCATAAGGACATTCAAAAAAGATTTTTACCCAAATCCTAACACAAGTCGCAATATTGCAATGCTCTTCGTACAACCATTAAGCTCAGTTCCAGTGTGTTGACAGATATTGGAGCTTCTCCAGATGTGTTTTATAAGACCTTCTTTATTACACGCAGCGTTTCAACACTACTATGGGAATCCCCACGATGTCATTGGTGCTCCACATTCTTCTGTTTTCGTGTTTGAGTCTTTGATATTTTATCTCCTTTTCTCTTTCATATGCCACCACGTTATTATCATTTGGGACTCCCACTTCTATAATATAACACATTTGATCTCTTTTATCTTTGACTACAATGTCCGGTCTATTATGGACGACTGCTACATCCGTTGGGATGACAGAATCATAGAGTAGCAGCACCTCTTCGTTTTCTTTCATTTCCGGGGATTGTGTTTCCAATAGTTGCCCGCTTCTGTCCTGATATTATACTTTTGGCACAATTTAAAGTTGATCAACCTGCAGATGGTGTAAATGTTAACACGTGTGATTTTAAGTTTCCCTTTTTGATTACACTCATAGCTGCATTCTCTCTGAACATTTAAATAATTTAAATAGAAGATTTGTATGTGCTAACATGTCTTTTAGGTGTCTTTTCGATTATTTTCATAGCTGCACTCTGAACAGTTAAATAATTTAATTTTTTTTTTTTCCCTTTTAGGGGTTATTAGAAGATCTAAAGGTCTTTAGATCTTAGGTGTCTGTGGTCAAACCTTGACCATAAGGACATTCCAATTAAAGATTTTTACCCAAATCCTAACACAAGTCGTAAGATTGCAATGCTCTTTCTAACAACCATTACACTCGGTTCCAGTGGTGTTGACAGATACTGGGAGCTTCTCCAGATGTTTTACAAGACTCTTCTTTATTACACCCAGCGTTCCAACTACTATGGGAATCACCACGATGTCATTGGTGTTCCACATTCTTCTGATTTCGTGTTTGAGCCTTTGATATTTTAACTTCTTTCCCTTTCATATGCCACCACGTTATCATCATTTGGAACTCCCACATCTCTTTTGTATAAGTAATTCTGATCTCCCTAATCCCTGCCTCCTTATCTGCGTTCTATTGTAGCGTCTAGACAAATCTGTCGGAATAACGGAGTCATAGGATAACAGCACCTCCCCTTTTCCTCATTTCCGGGGGTTGTGCTTCCAGTAGTTGGTCGCTTCTGTCCTGATGTTATATTTTTTAGGCACTAATTTGAAATGGGTCAGTCTGCAGATGGTATTATGCCTGTCAGTATATAGGTGGTGTCTATTTTGCAGAGTCTGACATCCTGCTAGAATGTGTGGGACAGATTCTGTGGTCGCACACTCTACATTTGTCGTTGATGTTCTCTCTTTCTATATGATTTGATGCCATCTTTGTTCTGATTTTTGTTCGGTCTTGAGCGGCCATCATCACTCTTTCCTCTTCTGCCTGTATTCGTCCCCTCGGGAGTATCTCCACGGATTTTTCCTTTATCCATAGCTTTCGTCTATAATATTTCTTGTATTCTTTTGCCATTGCTTGTTGTCTCCACTGGTTTATATATGTTTCTTCCTCTCTATCAAAATTTTAGCCTCTTTTCATTTTGCGTCTTTTTCATCCCACGTTTGGCCTTGTTCCACTCTAGATGTTGTTCGCATTTAGCAGTCCCTTTCTTTTTAATTAGCGAGGTTGTTGTTGGCTTGCCTCTTTCATGTTGATATACCCATTGGAAGTAATTATTTTGTGTTTATATTGGCCCAAACTCTATTATTTCTCTTTTGTATATGTAGTCTATCTCCACCAACCCCATGCCTCCTTCTACGTTCGGTGTACATTCTGGACAAAATCTGTCCTCTAATATCATTTTGTGGGCATTTAACATTTTTCTTGTTTTAATATCAATCTTATTAAGGTCTTCCTGGAACCAGTCTATCACTCCGCAACTGTACAGGATGACAGGTACAGCTAGTGTCTTAATGGCCTCTATTTTATTCATAGCACTTAACTCCTATTTTAATATTGTATTCTCTTTCCAGCTTCTCTTTCATCAACTTATGTTCTACCTTCTCCGATTCCTCCACTCAGAGATATTTGTAAGTATTTTCTTGCTCAATTGCCGTATGATGGTATCGTCAATTGTGATGTTTTCATTCTCCGTTCTTCTCCCTTTCCTGAAGGAAAGCAAAAATATTAACAAAAATCAAAAAAAAAAAAAGCTATTTTATTCTGGAAGAATTGCCTAATTTCTTATTTCTGACCCTTTGCATGTGTTAACATGTGTCTTTTTAAATGTCCTTTATGATTACACCTATAGCCGTACTTGGAACATTTAAATACCAAAATCCGTATGTGTTAAAGCATTTTAAGTCTGCCTTCTGATTACACTCATAGTTGCATTCTGATAAACATTTAAATAATTTAAATAGAAGATTTGCATGTGTTAAATACATGTGTGTCTTTTTAGGTTTCTCTGATTTTATGATTGATAGCTGCACTCTGTTATGGGCAACAATTTAAAATTTGAATGGATTAACATGTATGATTTTAAATAAACCTCTGATTGTTATCTCAATAGTTACACTCTACATATTTAAATAATTTAAAATTCTGAACATGTGTTAACATGGCCCATTGAAGTGACCCTTTACGATTACATTCGTACACACTCTGAGCATTTAAATAATTTAAAATCTGCATGTATTAACATGTGTTTTTTAAAGGGTCTCTTCTGATTAGATTCATAGCTGCACTCACAACATTTAAATAAATTATTATCAGCATGTTAACAGGTCTTAACTAAAATACCCCTTTTTAATATTACATTTATATTTTGGAATGAGCAATATTCAAATTCTTTTTACAAAGTACTTTGGTAAATGACTCTTAAAGCATCTTGCTATTAAAACTAGAATTACAACAAGCACAAAAGCTTATTCAAATCCTCTTTTCGATTCTTTGGTTTTGTCTCCCAGGTGTTTGAGGTTCTCTTCAAAGACTTCTTTACTTTTGAGAAAGTGTCACCTTTGTCTTCTGCTATTCATATCACTAATGGAGATCTGTACAAAACAGAAATGTAAACCAAATCAAGATGACTTTGAAATATTAAGGTGAAAAAATTCAATAAAAAGATTTTAGGACACAAATGTCATAATAATCGTAACATGTTGTTATAAGAAACCAGTGAGCGATATAATTAAAAACCTTTGATAAAATAAAACTAGGAAATACCTTATCACATTATTTGGTATATTGGACTCCCAAAGAAATGTACAGCAATATCCCATTTAATGCAGTCAACTAGTGTTACTTTTAATCCCCCCCCACAATTTTTTTTTTTTTTTTTTTAAATCAGTAGCCTCAGTTATATGTAGAAGCGGTATGTGTAAGGGATCAATCAAATTTGCACCAAAGAACACAAAAAGACTGCTTCTACTTCAGCATGCAGACAGACCACTGAAATCGAATGGTTGAGATAATGACTTTGACTAGTTTGGATAGACATGGGATAAAAACCCCACTCAAGAAGCGCGATTTAATTAAAACAAAAGCCGTCTCTTCTCACCCTTAAAAATGGTAATAAATGAATGAAAAATTTCATTCTAGTACACTAAATGGTTCAAACAGATCAAACACTGGTATTCAACATAATAATACATATATACATTTGAATCGCTGATGAAGCTGAAAGCACACAGATAAAGAAGCAGTCTAAAGTATCTAGGAACCTGAAACAAATTGATTTAACTACTGATCAACAAATATTTAATGTAAAGTGGAAACAAGCTTGTTCTGGAAAAGAATTAAAACTGACTTGGTTAAAACAGGAAATCTAAACAATGATTATAAAGTTGTGTATGATAGATTTGCAGTTTTTTAAAGATTTAATAATGCTGAAGATTTAAAAATCTAAGCTCGTATCATTTCATAGAATCCTAGGTCTCTTAAAGGCATAAATCAAATATCACTTCCTGTAATTCTGGAAATAAATAAAATGAGCTTTTTTGGAAACTTGATTCACAAAGCTATTCGCTCAACAAGTAAAATCGTCATTTTTTCATGCTTCTTTGTTAATTTTGGACAAACCATCTGCTCTTGATTCATCTTGTAAAAATATCAAATAATGTTTTTCCAGCCGAATAAAACGACTCTCTTTCAGCTGATGGATCAAAAGAAGATTGTAACCTTTGAAGAATACAAATTGCGAAGTAATACTAGATGGTTAACCTCAAGTAATATCTTGGAAGGGGATTCAACTAATAGAAGTGTTCTCAAAGGTGGTATTGAACATTAAATTTACAGCAAAATATGAAAGACTTTACAAAGAATACTCTTATGTACTCTACAAATAGAAGACGTTGTTCAAATAAAAAAAAATACTTACTGTACGTCATAAATTAATTGAATCACATTCAGAAAGTCTAAGAAATATTCCCTTCGAAATTTAGATACCACATGTGTGTGTGTGTGAGAAATGCAGATAATAATCAAGATAAAGCAATCAAAATATTTGTCGGAATGTTTCATACCATTTTAAAATAAAGTAGAATAAGTAAAGCACAACAATAATATTTAAAACCTGAATATTATTTATCATCCTGTGATAAACGTTTAAAATAATTAAAAAAGTAATATTTAAAAAAAAAATACAAGGTCATAGGTGGAATTACATTAATTACTACAATTTTTTTTAATCCATTAATGTAAAAAGTTTTCAAATAATGTGCACATATAGGGGGTGGGGGGGACCATTAACTAAGATCATTAATTGAGGGATTGATGTAACTTTAAAATACATAATTCTTTAAACAAAAGTTGTCGTCAAAATCACAAAGTCAAATAACAATTGAACTTTTTCCATACCTCTCTTTCTAATCCTGATATTTGCTCACGACGTTCATCATTCTCTGCGTATTCTTCATTAAAATCAAAAGATTCAACTATTATTTCAAACTCTTTTTGATATCTATGTTTTCAATCAAGAAAGATTTTATTCTGTTGATAAAAGATAATAATAATAATAATAATAATAATAATAATAATAATAATAATAATAATAATAATAATAATAATAATAATAATAATAATAATAATAATATAGAAATTCTACATCAGCTTTTGTTTTAATATAAGTTTTACTTTTAGCTCCCAATTCTATAAATATTGGTTACACGACTAATAGATTAACAGATAGGGCATACCAGCACCGCTTTAAACCCAGTAAAATATACGAACATTTATTCAATGAACATAACAAGACAACTGTACCTGATATTTCAAAATCATTTAAAATTTTACACTCCTCATGTGAAGCCCAAAAACTGAAAATATCTGAGGCTTATTACACTTAGAAATAAAAAAGATGAGTTGATTAGTTATACCATAAATGAGAATCTAGACATTATTTGCATAATGGGTTAATGAAGAATTATATGGAGACTCCTTTCAGGAATATGAAAATAGAGGGATATTCACTTTATTTATACCAGCGTAGAGGAAAGAAGGGTGGTGGTGTGGCGCTTATGTTAAAAGCAATATTCAATCTGTACTAATGACTGACTTTAAAATTAATCATGATATTGAATCAGTGTGGGTAGATATCCTTATATACAATAAATCATATAGAATAGGGGTATTTTATAGACCTCCTGGCCAAAGTCCAGAATTAGATGTTGAAATTGTGAAAGAAATTGAGACAGCATGCCACAGTAATGAAAAAGGTATAGTCATAATGGGTGATTTTAATTTTCCTTGCATTCATTGGGATTCCTTGTCTAATATGGACCATAGTAGTTCTGCATTCATAAATTGTATACTGGATAACTTTTTGACCCAGATGGTCCAAGAACCCACAAGATACGATGCACTATTAGACTTAATATTAACTAATGATGAAAGTATGGTGGATGAAGTTAGAGTTGAGGAGAATTTAGGACTTAGTGACCATAATATAATTAGATTTAATATGAATGTGATATCTGGGCCCAAATTGCAAGCTAATAAGGAAAAAAATCTTAGATTTCCGAAACGGCGATTTTACCAAATTTCGAGACATGCTTAGTATAACTGACTGGGATAAAGAGTTTAAAGACCAAAACTGTGTTATCGATCATGTGGGAACGCTTTAAACAAATTTTGATGAATATTCAGTTGGTATATGTTTTAAAGATAAACCCACTATATATCGAAGGAAAACCTGTTTGGTGGAATAGAGAGATATGAGAGAGAAAATCAACGAAAAGCGCAGATGTTTTAAAATATTCAAGGTAGTAATAGGGTGGATGATTTAGACAATTATAGAAAAATAGAAATGAACTTAACCAGTCAATAAGAAAGGCAAAGAGAGAGGCAGAAATTAATTTAGCAAGGAATAGTAATAAGAACCTGAAGAAGTTTTTAGCTTTTATAAATTTAAAAGTAAGAATAGGACAATTGGTCCAATTAAAATTGATGAAAATTTAGTGAGTTCAGATAAGGAGTTGGTCAACATTTTCAATGCTTATTTTGTTTCAGTGTTTACAGAGGAAAGATTAGATAATAGTTCAGAGACTAATAGTTCTTGTATGCATGTAACAAATACTTACAGAATTTGAATTTGATGTAAAAGATATTAAACGTTTATTAGATCATATTGATCCAAGTAAAGCTGCAGGCCCTGATGGTATATATGGTAGAATTCTGAAAAAGGGTAGTTTAAGCATTGCAAAGGCACTGTATTTGATTTTTAAGTGATCTATAACATTTGGTGAGGTACCAGATGACTGGAAAACAGCATGTTGTGCCTATTTATAAGAAAGGTAGTAAGGAAGATTTGGGAAATTATAGGCCAGTTAGCTTAACATCTCTGGTTGTAAAGGTTCTGGAAAAGTTACGGAAAGGTCATATAGAGAAATATTTAGAAGATAACAAGGTATTGTATGACTCCCAGCATGGTTTCAGAAAGGGTAGGTCATGTCAGACAAACCTTTTAGAATTTATGGAATACATTACTGACTGCATTGACCGAGGAGATCCAGTTGATATTGTATATTTAGACTTTAGTAAAGCTTTTGATAAGGTTCCCCACATAAGGCTGATAAAAAGTTATTGTAATGTGGTATAGGTGGAGGGTACATGGTTGATTAAAGAGTGGTTGTGAAATAGAAAAACAGTGTGTGCCAACTAAATGGGAATAAATCATCATGGGAAATAGTGAAGAGTGATGTGTCCCACAGGGTTCATGCTGGGGCCACTATTGTTCCTCATATATATAAATGACTTAATTCAGGGACTAAATGCAAGGTTTCTAAGTTTGCAGATGATAAAAAAATAAAGTGGCCACCTCAGTTAGAATAGTGAAGGATGCATAAAGATTCAAATGATCTTGATAAACTCTTGGGGGCAGATAAGTGGCAAATGAATTTTAATAGTAAAAAGTGTAAGGTTCTTCACCTAGGTTACTCAAATAAAAGTTTTAACTACGATATGAATGGGGAGTGGCTTGAGTCTGTGGACCAAGAAAAGGATTTAGGTGTGATTATAAGCAGTAATTTGAAAGTAGCTAATCAATGTTTGGAAGCTAGAAATAAAGCTAATAAGATGCTGGGCACAATAAATCGCAATGTTGTTTACAAGAGCAAGGAAGTAATAAGTAAACTGTATAATAGCTATGTTAGGCCAGTAATAGAGAGTATTGTGCACAAGTTTGGGTTCCTTATTTAAAGAAAGACTTAGATATGCTAGGAGAGTGTAACGTAGAGCAACAAGGATGATTTCTGGGTTTGAGGGTAAGAGCTATGAGGAGAGGCTGAAGGAGTTAGGAATGTTTTCTGTAGAAAGGCGATTTCTCAGAGGGGACATGATACAAGTCTACAAAATATTTACATCTATTGATAACATAGAGAGTAGAGACCAATAAATTTTTCATAGTAGAACATGGACAGGTGACCAGGGGCATAATAAGAAAATTAATAGGGCCATACGCCATCTTGATACAAGAAAGCATGCATTCAGTAATAGGGTTGTTAAATTTGGAATAGTCTGCCAGAGGAGGTTGTTGGAGTGTGACTCGATTGCAACATTTAAGAAACGGTTAGATTCGTTTATGGATGGGTTGGGTATCATATAATATATTGACGAAGCCAAATTGGCGGGTTTTTAGTTATAGCAGTTATTGTTAGATGGCATGTGTGACCATAACTTAGTTATTAATGCATGTGGATGGTTTGGGTATCATATTTATATATCATTATTTTGACTAAGCCTAATTGGTGGATTTGTAGTTACAACAAATTGACAAGCCCTAAGGTGCTTTGTGGATTTGCATGAGCATGTTTGGGTAGTGGGTTGACTGGGGCAGTCTCGATAGGCCCATGTGGCTTTTTTACTGTCTCTATATTCCTAATGTCCTAATGTCCTAATATATTTTTTTACAGTTATCACCACCGCTCACGGGCAAAGTTCAACGTATTGTCCCTTAAGTTAAATATAATATGAAATGCTAAAATCTAAAATCTAATTTGTAATTTTAATTATTTCAATATTGACCCTGTTAAATATATAATATGAAATGCTAAAATTTAAAATCTAATTTGTAATTTTAAAATCCAGTGTTAAAATAATTCATTCAATTGTTAGAATCAAACTCTAAAGACGTCCGAGGCTTACGGACGAAACCGGTCAGATCTAATAAATATAAATATGCTCTTACTTTCTTTGCAAATTATTCTCTAGAGTAGTATTAAGGAAATTAAAATGAATATCAGAAAATATTTAGGGGAATTGAAGCAAAAAGTAAACTACATAATAATAATAATAATAATAATAATACACACACATTAATAATAATAATAATAATATTAATAATAATAATAATACACACACACACACACAATAATAATAATAATAATAATAATAATATTACACACACACACACAAATAATAATAATAATAATAATAATAATAATAATAATAATACCACACAATAATAATAATAATACACACACACACACAATAATAATACACACACACACACACACAAATAATAATAATAATAATAATAATAATAATAATAACAATAATAATAACACACAGATCAATAATATGAACATAGATTACTGATAATATAATGTATACATATACATGATACTAATATCTTCCAACTATATTGAATTAGTTCAATTAACAAAAAGTCATTATTCCGATAGTTTACATTTAGAGAATCATTCTAGATTCCGCTCCCAACTTCGTAAACCACAACAAACCAAAATTTAATGGCGGAAAATATCTCAGAATAAAAACAAAAACTTTCCTCGTTTCGGATATAAACAATTAAAATAAAATGTAGTAAATTAATGTAAATTATGATTTCATAAGTTAAAAAAATAGTTTGAAACAGAATGTTGTCTTAGAACAACATAATATAACAACTTCTTACTATATATATATATATATATATGGTATATATATATATATATATATATATATATAAAGAAGAGTATAATATATAGCAGTATATATATATATATATATATATATATATATATATATATTATTATATATATATATATATATATATATATATATATATATATATATATATATATATATATATACCGGTATATATAAAATATTGATAATTATTAATTTTGGTTATTTATTGCCATTAGAGAAAAATAAAAAAATTTAGAAAACCATTTTTCAGCTCCCTGTTTCCAATGCCAGTTCTCCAGTTAGACACTCAGGTAGGATTTCCGTTCCCCAGTAGAACTAGCATCTTCCATTAGGCCTCAAAACTCGTTCTCCCAGAGCTCTTCAGAGGATCTTGCTTCTAGGCTCATAAGATTCCAAAAGCTGGTCTAAAAGTGGTACAAGCAGAAGGAAAGGATCGGTTGCTAGCCCTGTCGCCCTGTAACCATGTGAAGAAAATCTTCATATCAAACTGCGTTGAAGCCTCCAACACTAGACCCGAAATTTATTTTTTTTTATTTTTCTATTTATACAAATTGTTTAATTTGTAAAACTCCCGAATTCAAAATTTTGTTACTCCTCCTCTTGAGTCTGATAAAAATTTGATTTTGTTTTGTTTTATAATCTGATTTTAATTTTAATTTACTATATATATATATATATATATATATATAGTTATAAAGATATATATATATTATATATATATATATATATATATATATATATATATATATATATATATATATATTATATATATATATATATATATATATAGTATATATATATATATATATATAATATATATATAGATAAAAATATATATATATATATATATATATATATATATATATATATATATATAGAGTATAGAAGAAAGATATATATATATATATATAATATATATATATATATATATATATATATATATATATATATATATATATATATATATATATATATATATATATCAGATAGTGGGTACTCTCTCTCTTTTGTCTAGTCCGCTAGTCCGCTCCTAGCGGACTACCAGAATAGGTGCGACTAGCTGAGGTGCGGAGTCGTCAAGAAATTAGCGGACTTGCACGTGCGGATTAAAAAAAGTTTCCGCTCTTTTGTTCCACTTTGAAAAATAAAAGTATAGTTTACTTATTAAGAATTTTTATTATTGGTTAGAATAAAGAAATATAATTTTTATTTTAAGTTTATAACTAATTATACTTTAGTCTAGACTTATTGTTTTTTAATAATTAAACTTCCAAAACCAATCTCAACTACCTTAATGGTACCATATATAATAAATAAGATTTAAATTGATTTTATAGACTGAATGGCTATTACCCTCATCTATAACTTTAATTAATTATATTATTGCCATAATAACTAGGCAATATCTAAACCGATCTGTGTAAAACTCCATATATATATATATATATATATATATATATATATATAT
>JABUQX010058912.1:0-50308 GCA_015478945.1 Trachelipus rathkii | reverse complement strand
ATAGTGAAAAGGCATCTTATTATATATAAACTTGTTAACAGGTAATTTGGAAAGTTGGGATAATAGACAAGAAGTCTGGAGCAATCTTCTTCTCTGTCATCCCGGAGACAAAATTTTTAGGCCAGATTATCCGGCCTCTATCAGAGATACAACATTAATATATATATATATATATATATATATATATATATATATATATATATATATATATATATATATATATATATATATATATATATATATATATATATATATATATCTATATATATATATATGATTCTTTAATTTGTAACGTGATACGATGTACAGAGTTAAATTAATGAATGTACAGTAAGTGCGTGCAAACGAGCTCATGCATGTATATATTTCCTGAGAGGCGCGCATATACGAGTATATATATATATATATATATATATATATATATATATATATCTTGTATATATATTTATATATATATATATATATATATATATATATATATATATATATATATATTAAGTTATATATATATATATATACCGGTGTATATAAATGAGTATGTGAGTATGTATATGAAGGATGGTAATTTGCGGAAAAGTCACACATTGTTGGCGGCCTCCCTCCATTGTTTTAAAAAGACAAGGCCATTATTCACATATTGTTAATCCTTTTTACACTAACAAAGAGATCATTTTTAAATGAATGAGGCAGTGTTGATGTTCTTATATGGTGTCATTTCAGTGTGTGAGAGACAGAAAGAGGAGAGGGGAGAGGGTAGAGGGGAGAGGGGAGAGGGGAGAGGGGAGAGGGGACATAAATGTTCCAATGAAGCTAGTACCAAATGATCGGCAGGGAAAATGATCGACAGCTCAAATGGTCGACATTTGGAAAAAATTCGTTATTTAGAGTAAACTTATCTTAACTTAACTTAACCTAGCCTAACCTAACCTAACCTAACCTAACCTAACCTAACCTAACCTAACCTAACCTAACCTAACCTAACCTAACCTAACCTAGCCTAACCTAACCTAACCTAGCCTAACCTAACCTAACCTAACCTAACCTAACCTAACCTAACCTAACCTAACCTAACCTTACTAACCTAACTTATCGTAACGCCTGCTGCGGGTTTACGGGAAACGGGAAATTTTTTTTAATGTGGTGTCGTCCATTTGACCTGTTGACCATTGGGCAAGTCCCCGTTCAAATATCATTCATTCATTCATTCATTCATTCATTCATTCATTCATTTAGCTTCGTGATAAAAGGAGTTCATTCTTACTTTTCGTACCAGGGTTTGCTCATTAATAGGATCGGTAAAAGCAAAGCAAATAACGTTTTTTTTTTATCGTTCTTACTTGAATTATTTTGAATTCTTCGCCCAAAATATAATATGAGTTTTTATTGTATTTTTATTGCTCTTATTCTTATTTATGGTTTAGCCTAAATTTAAAAAAATATTTCACAAATAATAATAATAATAATAATAATAATAATAATAATAATAATAATAATAATAATAATAATAATAATAATAATAATAATAATAATAATAATAATAAATTGGTAAACAAATAGTTAAGTCTTCATTTCTTGGGGATCTTCCTTCCCAATTTCTTTGTAATCAAATTCAGTCCGACATTTTTTTTTCTGTGAATTGAATTGTCTCAAAAAAAAAAAAAAAGAAAAAAGAGAAAAACAGAAGAAGAAGAAGAAGAAGAAGTCATTTTCTTCTTCTTTTTATTGATATTCAAAAGCTAAATTTTGCTTATAAATACAGAAAAATAAAGAAATTATATATATATAATTATTATTATTATTATATATATATATATATATATAGGTATATATATATATATATATATATATATATATATATATATATATATATATATATATATATATATATATATATATATATATATATATATATATATATTTATATATATATATATATATATATTTATATATATATATATATATATATATATATATATATATATATAAATATATATATATATATATATATATATATATATATATATATATATATATATATATATATATATATATATATATGAGGTTAAAGTGCAAGTTTTAAATTTTAGAGCGCAATTTGCCAAACTTGGTGCACAAGCACAAGAGCCCAACTTAGTAAAAAATTGTTAGAACGCAAGAGCGCAAGAGCAAGTTTTATTGATGCAGCGGAAGTTCGTAAATGTCCAATACTATTAAAATGTGACCATTTTCTATCATTTAAAAGTATTTAATAGGTGAAAATATACAACAACTAAAATGACCAGAATTTAATTTTATTGTATTCAAATATCGTCGAAATCCTTCTCTTCCTCCTCAATCTCGTTCTTCTGCATCTTGAATAGGGTCATATTTCCTTTCATAAAAACGAACTTTTCAAAGTTGGTGCATGTCAAGGCCTCAGAATGTCTGACTTTTGACTGAACAGCCTCTACACAACAGCTGAGCTGGGTAAAGTTAATTCCATCCCAGATATACAGGGCGTGCTCTAAAGTAGCCTGTGGTCCAAAGGCGTAAGCTGCATCAATGGGGCTTTTAGTTTCTGAAATAATTGAAAAAAAATTTCAAGTATTCACATAAAAAAATCTAGTTTTAAAGTTTGTCAATTAAACATCACATGACAGCGCATTGTGAATATGTACAGCAGAGAATGTTATAATTTAATAAATTTATTACTTTAATGCAACTGATGATTATTAAATTGGAAAACAATAATTAGCAATTATAAAATAATTTCTTGAATATTGAATTTTAATTAAGAAATAAGTAGCTTAAAGTGTGTACTAAGGTATAAAATTAAATTCATCTCAAATGGGTCATTTGTGATCTTTTCACTTTCAGTGTCCTCATGTGGAGGATTGTTAATCAGGGTAATGTCACGCTTGATCTCGGCCAATATCCTGGTCTTGATGACCTCGAACTTTGCCTCATTCAACCTGCCCACCACTACCAGCTTGAAGTGAGGGCGCAGGGATGTTGCTATGAGCAAATCTTCGTCCTCAAAGAGACTGATGAACCTGACTTCAAAGCCCTTAGCTTTCCCTCTGCTTGGCTTCGGTTGCTTCAGTAAGAACTTGACAAAGTTTTGACTATGTTTGAATTTGTTTTCTGTCTCGAGCTGCATCCTCTCAAGGTCGTTCTTGAGGAGGTAAAGGTTGGGCAATAGGACCCCCGTGTGGACTTTCTTCTCATCCTGCAACATATCAAGCCTAATAGCAATCGGTTTCCATTATCTCAACATACTCGTCAATCTCCTTTTTGTCAGTTTTGTTGACTACGGAAAAGTTCTTAGGCCTCTATTCCATGCAGATCTTATTGATATTGGTCAGGTGGGTCTCAAACATCTTTAGCAAGTTTTCAATGGAGTCACGCTGAGAGTTTCAGAGAGTAACACTTGTTTTAAGTTTTCTACCTAACTCCGTCTTCATCCTCACGCAGTTATGGTCTTCTTGTTCTGAGCATTTCACAATGCCTGTGCTTTGGTAAGTGTCTAGATAAATGGATCCTTGGCACCGGAGGATTAGCGAGAAATCTTAAAAAAAAAACAGTATCCAAGATGTTTAATGTGTGGGAAAAGCAGCGGTGATGTGTAGGTAGACCAGGGTCATCAGTCATATGTTCTTCAAGCTGGTTTTTTACCTGGAAAGATTTTGTCTGAACAAGGCCTGGGTTACTCATTTGCTTCATCACCTCATGTGTATCCACCATCTATGGAGTCAGTACCTGCTCAACCTACTCTTCGCCACCTGGGTTTGCCTGAGCGTCCACCTGTAAGGATGCACAGAAGTTGGTACTGTTATCTACTAAGTTTTATAATTTACTGTAGTAGATCGTTCATTGGTTTGAGCCTTGAGGTTACAAATTTTTTAACTTTTTATATAGCTATTTCTATTTTACTATTTACTACAATGAAACATGACTTATAGTTTAATATACGTAAGAATTGTATTTTACAGAAATTATGCTCACTGATAAAAAGTTTTGATGGATGTCCATGATGTTGTGAGCTAGAACGTTGTGAGCCTGAGATATAGACAGCTCCCTGCACGGAAGAATAGCCTCTCTCTCTCTCTCTCTCTCTCTCTCTCTCTCTCTCTCTCTCTCTCTCTCTCTCTCTCTCTCTCTCTCTCTCTCTCTCTCTCTCTCTCTCTCTCTCTCTCTCTCTCGTGTAAATCCAGTGATCCGTGATGCCCAGGAAACTTCTGTTGTGTTTAGTCCAGCTGTTGCGGCCACATAACTGACAATGTTGGTCAGGTCAGCCTTCCCTGTCTCAAATATGATGTCAAGATCCTTCATCACTTTTCTCATCGAGGGAAGATGAAACTCAGGGTTCGAGTAGGACAGCAACTCGGCAAAGAATTCGGACTCCATAATGTGGGCAAGCACCATGTCATTTAGCAGAAATCTGAAAGTAAAACAGTGTTGGTAAATGAAAGTGGTTTTTCAAACTTGAAACTTGCGTATTCGGTTATTTTTTATTAATTACTTTGAGTTGTGACTTTACTTATAATTAGCCGATACTTTAAATAGAATACTTACTTGTAAAGCAACTCGAGAGCTCTTTTCTCGTTGAATACATTCATGGACTGGATTATTGTGGTCTGATGCTTCTTGCTGGATGTCTCACTGTCTCCTGAACATCTGCGACCCCTCTTTGATCCCCCTTCAATTGCAGTTTAGAGCCCCTTGTACAGAAAAGCATGTTTCTGCCAAAATAGTTACAAATCTAAATTTTTTTTTTTATTTTTTTTTTTATTTATTATAATTTTTTTTTGTTATTCGAGCAAAATAAAAGGTTTATGTGAAATATTGGAATGGTTGAATTTTACGAAATTGAAAAATTAAAATTTATAAATAGGTACTCGTAGCTACTTACAGCGCTGTAGTGCTGCTTTAAGCAATATGTGGCCTTGATATAAAAGCTGAAGGCCTTTTTTTTTTACACTGGATGTACTCAATTATGCCCTTGTACATCACCCTGTTACCCTCACTGTACATCACCTTGGTCCTGATGGACCCATGGTACTTAGTAAGGTGTGGTCATGGGTTCTCCAAGTCATCCTGGCTGCTGCCGGCACTGGCAGTACTGGCAGTACTGGCAGTACTGGCAGTACTGGCAGTACTGGCAGTACTGGCAGCATTACAGTCAATAGTATCTGGAGTTGCATTTCGACGACCGTCAGGGTATGGACTTTGAAATGCTCTTTATCTACAAATGTCTGCTATTTACTAAGTCTATTCTAATCTGTAATTCTAATTACAAATGTTCAATAGAAACTACGTTATTTGCTTGAAAACTCGTTGCGTGATTAAAACAGGCACTATCATAATATGCAGCATAATTATATTACCCTTAGTGTTCGGTTCTTGCTATCTGCTCACACTGTTATACTGAAACTGAAAAGATTGTTAAAATCAACAGGTTAAACGCAAGAGATCATTAGTATAGTTTGATATGCACGGATCAACGAAACCTCACCGCGGCAAATGGGTGGAAGCTGACCATCTCCATACATATGTTCGTAAGCAATTGCATGTGCTCAGTGGTGGGTGTTATTATTTCATTTTGGCGGCATATCCATGTAGGTGTTGATGCTAGGCGTATTCTTTATGCGTGATAACAGAGATTCGACAAACACCTGCGCTCTTGTAACACTGGTAAAGCGTAAGTCCATAAGTTCTACGTTTGTAAACGCTATAGCGCAAGAGCGTAAGTCACTCAGCTAGAGCGCAACTTGCGCTCTTGCCTACCTTTGATATATATATATATATAATAATTTACTTTACAAAGGCATATATATATATATATATATTATATAATTATAATATATACTATATATATAAGTATATATAATATAGTATAATATATATACGGTACATTATTATAATCATATATACTAATAATTAATCATATAGGTGGCCTATATTATATATATAGTATAAATATAAATATAATAAATATATACATCATTATAGGTATATATATATTATATAAGTATATATAATTATATAATACTTATTAATAGTATAATATATATTAAATTTAATATATTATATATATATATATATTTTATTTATAATATATTATATATATATATATAATATATATATATATATATATATATATATATATAAATATACTCTATACTCTATATATATATATATATATATATATTATATATATATATATATACCTATACTAGTATATCAATATACTACTATATATAATACTTATATGACTGTTACGAGGTTTAAGAAAATGTTTTATGGCAGGACAAAACTCTATTTCTCCACCTTTGTATTGATTAGGAAATAAGATAATATTCAAAATAAAGAACAATATTTAAGAATCTACGGCTTGTAACTCGCAATCTCCATTGGGAGAGATTCAACACAGTCTGTTTGGCGTCAAGTGTCCTAGAAAATTCGTGAACGAGGGTTTGTATAGATATATAAAATATATATAAATTATATAATATTATAAAAGAATGTTAATACTACTATATATATATATATCTTTATATAAATATAATATACTATTTCACATGATATAAGTATATATACGTAATACGCCATATAATATATATATATATATATATACGTAGTATATATATATATATATATATATATATACACAGTATTAGATCTATACTTTCATATATTATAAGCATATGCGCGATATTTTCGCACATTTTACTATTCATAAAACGGCTTCAAGTATAAATAAAGTTCGCTGAAAGGAAAGAAAAACATATTAAGGATGCAAAATGCGTGCCACCACGCAAAAAAACAAAAACAGAACAGAACACACACACACACACACACCTACACGTACACGCACATCTACACACCCATACATATAACCCATTCTTAGACAAACAAAAATGCAATCATAAAACAAAAACAGGAAGGGATAAAAGAAATTTAAAGATGCTTACACAGAAGTTGCAAAGAAGGAAGCGGGAGAGAGAGAGAGAGAGAAGAGAGAGGGAGAGGGAGAGAGAGGGAGAGAGAGAGAGAGAGAGAAGAGAGAGAGAGAGAGAGGTATGTTTTTCATCGTCGCTTTTCTCTTTCCTCTTTGTGAAGAATGGGAAAGAAATAATTAATTAATTATTGTTGAAAATTCGAAGGAGAAGAAGGAAAGAGAAGGAAAAATAAAGGATAACTTTTCCCCTTCCTTCCCTCTGTCTCTGTTTCAGATTTTAATAAAGAACTCACTGCTCCAGTGATGTTCCACCAGACGCTTCCTTCGGACTAGGAAAGATGCACACTTTACAAATCAACAACAGATCTTGGAGAGTATTGAACCTGACAACAAAGGAAACAAGTTAAAACAAAAAAAAAAAAATTTGAAGGACTACACCTTAAAAGAATAAACGCACAAAAAAAATCAAATAAACTAAACAAATCACGACCATGTTTTTCTATAATTAAGTCAAATAGTCAAGCACACAGTCACACGACGCACGTCAAACTAACTATATAGTAGCTATATAAATAAGATATGTTAGATATATTATGGATATATAGTATGCAATATAGTTATATAAGTCTTATATATTATATAATACTATATATATATATATATTATAGTATATAAAAAAAAACGAAAACAATAATTTTTACTTACATATATCTATATATATCAACTATAAAATCCAAATTTATTAATGCGATTATGCAATTAATCTTAACATATAAAAATCTAATTTCTCAACCTATACCAAATATAACGTATACCCAGGAATAACTTACTCATAAATAATTATATACTTTATACCATATTCTGCACACACTAATACTTAATATAAACTACAATATTCATAACCACTAATGTAACTATTATAAACCAACCCTATTACTATTATACTAATAACACTACTACTACTAATAGATTATATCTAATACATGTAAATATTTCAAGATGATATAAGCACTATACAATAATAAAAATCATATTACACATCAGACTAACTTAATATATACTCCGAATACTTCACGGATGACATCCCATATACATATATCTACATAATATTATATATATAAATAAGAGATAATACATATATAATAGATATATATACTATAGATAGGCGTATATAATCACTAATATGATAGTATAGTACTACACTAAATACATAAAATAAATAATTGTAATAAATAAATGTATATAGATATATAAATAATATATGGAATAATACCATCCATATAAGTATACTAATATAGTGATATATTAGATTGAATACTTCAACTCAAAACTGTTAAACGAGTTACAAAATAGATTTATTGGATACTGTTGACATATTTGGATCACATTTTAAAGTACTTGTTATATATTATGAAATGTATTAATAAATTCATTTTATTTTCTTTAACATTTAATAAAAAAAAAAGAAATAAATATAAGACTAAATAATCAAGACAATTATCATTGACAATATGAAAAGCATTGGAAAACTGATGTGTGGGTGCTGAATGGAAGTAAGATTACAATAGGAAGAGTATTTCGGGTATTAAACATATTATAATGAGACTATATCCAGGACTTACAAAACTTCTGTGAAAAAGTGAAATGATATTCAATTTTCAACGCATCTAAACTGTTCAATTTAAGTAATAGTCAATAAATTCTCGGCTCAGAGATTAACAGCTTCTTGTGATAGACCTTAAAAATCGTACTAGGGGCTTTTAATTGAAAATTTTGATATAGATTCTTATCCTTCCATTTCTTCTTAACATTTACAAAACTTTATTACATTTTTAGCTATTACAGTTTGATTTTCGCCTCATTTAGAATATGAAACATTCAAACAAAATTCATTATACTTTAAGAGGCAGTAAAAATCTTATGGATTTTACACTTAAATATAAATATTATTTAATAATCCAATTTATATCATAAAAATGGTCAAGTCATTAATGTAACCTATTTTCTGCTCTTTTAACGATGTTCCTTGGCGAGGAAGTACTTTCTTCATTGTACCTTTTCTTCTTAGCTCCTTTTGAAGATAACGCAAAATTTTTAAATTTATTTTTGTGACCATTCATCATGATGATAATAAATGCTAACTGAACAGTTTATTGAGATTTAATCTCATACAAATAGTTGTCAAGTTACTAAATTTCGCTTCAGAAATAAAAATATAAATCATATCAAAAATTAAAATTATTAAAATAGGTTTTCAAATCTAATGCTTTTGCTAATTTAGGTAACTTTATACATTCGTGAACTTGTAAAAAGGTAGAAATAAGTGAGAAACAGAAATTTCAAATATTCAGCATATTTATATTAAACGACTTTGAAATGAATCCTTATTTCAATACCAATGTTCAACATGCAAATTAAACAATTCTGCTCAAATATAAAAATTCTAGCTAACAAACTATAATAATATATTTCATTTTTCACAGTAAAAGTAAATAAGCAAATAGAAATAAGGAAAACGCTACAGGCACATAAGAACATTACGTTGGATTAAAGCAGGATTTATGTACTGAAAATTATTGTGGATACGAAGCAATAGGTTTTGATATGTCCGAAGGCTAAATAGATTATTATTATAATATTATATTATTATAATTATTAAATTATTAATAATTATTATTAATTTTATTATTATTATATATTATATATTTTAATGTTATTATTATTATTAATTTAATATATTGATTATTATCATAATTATTATTAATTTATTAGTATATTATTATTTTATTTATTAATCATTATATCCTATTTAATTTATTAATAAATAGCAAAAAAACTTTCAGATTACGATTATATTCGGATTTTGTTAGAGTTATGAATGTGGAGCACAGCTATTTTAAAACTACCATCCTTTCGCCATAATTTTACAGGATACTCACAGGGCCAACTTTTGAAATTTACCTATATTCCTTATTAAAAAGGTTCTTGTTAATGAAATTATTTTTTCTAAATTTGCTTTTTTATCATATATCATATTAATAAAATATATACATGCCCGAAACAACGTAATACGGATAGATCGATTACACTTACACATTGTCAATCATGAGTTTTTCTCGGCTTGGTAATTCTACGGCGGGAGCGAGACCCCTGGTCGTGCGTAGCACGTACTCGGGAACATAGATTTGCTCGTTAGGAGACAGCCTAAAGGCTTGTTTTTGATATAATATTAAATTATATTTCATACATTAACATTTTAAGTACGTTTAAATTAATTCAATATAATTTTGAATTAGATTATAAGCATAGTTCATTTATTTATATTTCTAGTTCATTACTTCACACTTATCTACTTATAACACCAATAGTTAAAAAATTTGAGGCTTATGTTAATATTCGTAGTATTAAAATAGTTCTTAAAATAACATTTAAAAAGACTGAAATCTTTGATTATGATTATAATTATAAGAACAGGAGAATTTCTTGATTTATAAATTGTTGAATTAATGCAAATTTTCTTTAAAGATAATAGAAGATGTGTTTGCGTACCACAGAATCACGTTAGTAGACATTTTTTTAAGTTTTGTATTTTTGTCGTTTTTGAAGATTGGTGAGAAATGCAGAGAAAGTTTCATGTTTTAAAATCCAAAACAATTTATTCAGAAAATCGAAATGTTCATTAAAAACAAATAATAATTTCGCTTCAAATAACAATAGAAGCTTGCCTATGGTGCTACGATAACATTTTATTCCATTTCTCATTGTTATTTTCACACAATTATAGTAATATTTTCTTAACCGAACAGTGCCACGCACACACACACACACAGGTCACACACACAACACACACACACACACACACAACACACCATATTCCCCAACATCATATTATATATATTATATAATATATAATATATATATATATATATATATATAGTATATTATATATATATTATATATATAGGAGAAATATATTATAGTTATATATATAAATATATAGATATATATACTATATATAAAATCATATATATATAATATATATTACATAGTTATAATATATATAAAATATATGTATAATAACTATATATTATATATAGTATAATAATATATAATATATATAATATATATATATATATATAGATATTGTGAGGTACATGTATACATATATATATATATTTATAAATATATAGTTATATTAAATATATATATATAATATAATATAATATTAGGTGGATTGAGATGAAATGCTGAAGTTACTTTGCATAACGCATTAAATTTTTCAGCCCACGCGGTTACATGTGTTAGATGAATTAAAAACAAATTTAACCCATTCGTTTACTATTACTACTTACTACTACTTACTTACTACTACATACTACTAATACGTATAATACACTACTACTGCTATTACTCTACTTACTACTACTTACTACTACTTACATAGACTACTACTACTAAATAAATAATAATTAAATAATATAAAATATAATAAATATAATAATATAACTCAATAATAATAATCAATATAATAATTTATTAATTATTATTATTAATTATTATTAAATTATGCTATTATTTATTAATATTATTATATTTATTGATTTATTAATTATTATTATATGTGTATATTATTGTTGATATTATATATTATATATATTATAGTTAATGTTAATATTATTTTAAATTATTATATATTGCTGTAAATACTCTCATTAATTATCTTCATTAGCAGTATGGGGACAGTTTGGGATCCCTCACCTCCTTTTCGATAAGGAAGAATAAGAGGTATCGGTACTGAAATGGAATGATAAATCTATTAGATGTATTAAGCTACAAAAAAGAGCGAAAAAATTTTACTAAGTCTCTAGGATGTATATAAGGGTACCTCCCCCCGAGATTGTAGCTTACAAAATATCGCTCACGCCTTATTGCGCTCTCGAGCGAGACAAAGATTAGGCTTAACAGATGAAGTTATGATACGAAGCATTCGCGAATCTGAGTCGAAAAAACGATTCTGCAAGGCAACGTCTTCGAAAAAACATCCTACTCGGCTCCGGCTCCGGCTCCGCCTCGGTCGGAAAGTTAGGAGTGATAAAAAACGATTCACTTTGCAGGAATCGTTTTTCGACTCAGATTCGCGAATCTTCGTATCATAACTCATCTTAAGCCTAATCTTTGCTCGCTCGGAAGCCGCAATAAGGGCGTAAGCGATTATTTTTATGAGCTTACGATTCGGGGAGGTAAAATCCCTATACTCCTAGAGACTGGAAATTTTCCCTTGTTACTTTAAGCTTAATACAATCAATAGATTATTCATTTGCACTAAGTTTCAGACCGATACTCTAATTCCTTCACTATCGAAAAGGTGGAGGTGATCCCAAACTGTCCCCATACTGCTAATGAAGATAATCATATCGTTTCCTCAGAATAATAATAATAAAAATAATAATAATAAAATAATAATATAATAATAATATATAATAATTATAATAATAATAAATAATAATAATAATAAATAATAATAATTGGGAAATAATAAATAATAATAATAATTAATAATAATAATAATTAATAATAAATTATTATTTTATTATTATTTATTATTATAATCATTATTATTATTAATTAATTTATTTTTTATTATTATTTATTAGTAGTAGTTAAGTAGTATAGTAGTAGTAGTAGTGTTAGTAGTAATAGTAGTAGTAGCTACTTAGTATAGTAGTAGTATAGTAGTAGTGTAGCTAGTTAGTTTTTAGCATTATTATTGTTATTATGTGTACTAAATTTTGTTTGTAAATTGTACCAAAGGTTTTATTAATATTTATAGTTTGTTGTTACTTCATGTTATTCGCGATCACTTGTTCTAAAGGGATATAGGTTCCATTATAGCAAACGCTTATTATGTATATTATATTAATATAGTATATATATATATATATATATATTAATATTATTATTATATAGTATATATCATATAATATATATAATATATATTATATATAATATTAGTAGTTATATATATATATATAATATATTATGATTATATGTAGAAAGCTAGACTTTTTTCTATGAATACCGCTTAAATTTTTCAGCCACCGCGGTTGTGTTAGTGCAATAAAAACAAATTTACACCAGTTGCTTTTTTACTACATACTACGACTATACTTACCACTACTACTACTAACTATTATACTTATACTACAAAATATTACTACTACAAAAACTACTACTACTACTGTACTACTGAACTACTACTAAGTACTAATAATAATATAACTAATAATAATAAATAATAATAAAATTATAAATATAATAATAATAAAATATTTATTATTATATTATTATTCTTAATTATTATATTATTATTATTATTTATTATTATAATTATTAATTATTATTATTTATTATTATATATATAATTATTATTATTATTAATTATTATTATTATTATTATTATTTTTATTATTATTATTCTGAGGAAACGATATGATTATCTTCATTAGCAGTATGGGGACAGTTTGGGATCCCTCACCTTTTTCGATAGGAAGAAAGAATAGAGGTATCGGTCTGAAAAACTTGAATATAGTATTGATGTATTAAGATCAAAAACAAGGCGAAATTTCAGCAGTCTCAAGTAGGAGTGTATCTAGGGAGGTACCCTCCCCCCGAATCGTTAGCTCAAAAATATCGCTTCGCCCTTATTGACGGCTTCCGAGCGAGCAAAGATTAGAGACTTAAGATGAGTTATGATACGAAGATTCGCGAATCTGAGTCGAAAAACGATTCCTGCAAGGAATCGTTTTTTATGCACTCCTACTCCGGCTCCGGCTCCGGCTCGCCTCCGGTCCGGCTCAGCCTTAATGGCTCTGAGCTATTATATCTATAGAGGTTAGAGTTAATCGTTTTGGGTTAAAAATTTGGGCAGGACAGGTCTAGATGTGACTTAATTTCATCGTCATACGACGAGATTACGTACCCCTTGGGTGCCCCTGAAGGGGTGGAGTCCCAAACCCCTAAAAAATTAAATTGCTCTAGAACGAAAATTTGGTATAGATGTAATTAGATGAGTTAAGCAACACCAATATATAGAGTTTGAATGACGAACTGCACGGAGCTGGCTCCGGTGCAGTGCTTGGTTAGTAAATATTGACATAATAATACAATATTGATGTTAAAATATAGGTTATATAAGGATGTAGAGTTCGAGTAATATGGTGTTTGCAGATCTTCGCTTGATCTCAGGCTGGTTCCTTTCAGCCTCGGCGGGCCTTCGCCATGGTGCGTGCCGCAGGAGCGCCCGACCGGCGCGGATCCGATCGCCGAAACTGGGCGCATGTGCATTGCCACGCGCCTCGCCAGGTGCGATCCTGAGGAGAACGCAAAACGTTGGTTCTGTTCCTTCTTTAATAAGAGTATTTTATTTTTTTTAGCTATTTATTTATTGAAGTTTTATCTTCACTATTTTTTTCCAAATTATTATTTTTTATTTATTGTTTTTTTAATTTATTTTTGGTTTTTACTAAAAATATTTTATGCTTTTTCATATTTATAACGTAAAAATTTACGAATTATATTTACACAATAACCCTAAAGTCAGTAAATCGGAGGATGAAAAAATCAAAGAGAGCTCGTTCCTCTACCCTGCTACCCATCTATTTGATCTAATTGATCTATTTGATTTATTGATCTATTACAAGTAAGTCATTATTCTTTAATTAAAAGTTGTTTATGTTTTACGTACCCTAAACTCATAAATCAGTAGAATCAAATTGTTAAGAAATAGGTGACCCTCTCCTACCCTCTATGTTGATCTTATTGATCTATTGATCTATTGAATTCAAATCATATTTTTGTGGTATTAGTAAAATTGTTATGTTTTTACAGGAAAGAGATTTAAACAAGATAATCAAGTAAATTCAGTGAATCATCGGTAATACCTCCCTTTCCTTCCTTCCTATCCACGATCTATTGTGCGTTCTATTGAGCTAGTGAATCATTTATAACAATAAGTGCAACCCTTTTTTTATTCATTAGGTAGTAGAGAGGTATCGAATCCTAGAATGGGACGTGTCGGGTAAATTATATGTTCGAGCAGGCTGTAGGCATGACATGTTCTTGTTGTCTGGTCCATACAGGGTGCGGAGAAAACCTTTTCTTATATTAACATTTTAAAATGAGGTCGATATTTTCGAGCAACAACCTGTTAAAATCATATGGTGGTACAGTGTTTAAAGATTACAAAGATGTTATTGAATGTTCACGAAAAGGGAGTGAGTATATGAATAAAAGCTCTTCAAATACTATGTTTACCAAGGGCATATAATCTATTATTCTTGTATGATTCTGATGCATATAAGTTGATATGCAGATTATATGCATAAACTTTCACAGGTTATTATACTCTTCATCATGTGTAATTCAATCACAGTATTTATTGTATAAACAGAATATCTTTCATCAAAATAATATATGGAGGGAGGTTCTTTAAACACACCGAGTATTTATCTGTGTAGACAAAGTGAAGGAATTATGAGTCAGATCAATATTGGCTACACAAAGAATGTTCCCTACTCAACGGAAAGGATTTGTCTTTAGAAGGTGTATTTTATAAGAGAGTTGCATCTATACCTCACGGTTATTAACTCTGTGAGCTTCATCCCTAAGAATACGACAATAGAGTGTTACTGCAAGTGTACGTGACAAAAAATATTCTTGTCCTAACGCGAGATGAGCACGTATACGATACCTGAGTAGAATGAGTGACTCTAGTAGGCAGATTATTTCACCTCTTATGAGAAAATTTAAAACATTGAAACCTTCAGAAACAACACGTAAACATGATCTGTGAAGATGACAAATTATTATTATTATTTAAAGTTTATAGAGAAGTTTATGCCTAGAATATTCATAAAAGGAACATGTGTGACCTTTAAACAGACCTACGAAGGTAAAGCTATACTCGTCCTAAGAAACCATCATTAAAAAAACTTGCTACTGTAACAGAGTGTAAAAAAAATTTAAAAAGTTTAAAAATAAGAAAGACTATTACAGAAAGGTTGGGGAAAGGTGTGGTTAAGCCTACCATATATGCCTTATCCTGTATAGCCCTTGATAACACAAGTGGCTATGGCTTCACTGATTTGAAGAAAGTGGTGTTTTACCCTACAGCGCATTATGAGAAATTGAAGATAGTAAACACAGGGAACTCCTACCTCTGGCAACAGCATCAACGCACAACAACAAAAACATCACAACGAACGAGACAACAACAACAACAACACAACAACTAACACAACAACAACAAACAACACAACAACTACAACCGCAATGGCAACAGCAACAGTAACAGCAACAGCAACAACAACAACATACTACAACAACAGTTCGAGCAAGCTCATTCAGAGAGCACTCAACTGCAAGCAGAATAGGTAAACCCTTAATCAAACCGTTGATTCAACAAGGCAAGAGCCTTTGAATTTAGTATTGATCGCAAGTTGAAACGCATGAAATAATTACGAGAAGGAATGGTATCGAATATTAATCTCTGATGTTAACAATTCAGTGAAAAAAGAATCCGAAGGAAGTAATCAAAATGCATAATACAAAAAATTATGTATTATCAAGTTTTATTTTGTAAATTCAGATATAATGCCGTAACCTCGTTTGTTCAGTCATCCAGAAAAAATTCAATTTTTAAAAAGAGAACAAAAGATAATTCTGAAAACATGTCCTCAGAGGAAAGACTTACCAATTGAGGAGTAAGAAAACGGGTAGATTCTTGCTACATATAAATAATTTTAAGAGAATCAGCGAATTCCAATTAGTTGACGGAATCAGTTTATATGACGGGAGAAACAAGTAAGCGTAGGAGATCGAATATTTGTTAGACTTGATATCCTCACGATCTCTTCAACATGTGATTGGCGAAGAAAGCTCCAGTGTCGGCCAGGATTGGAACAGGATGCCAACAGAACTGTGAAGACTAATTAATTTTCCGAGAGAGAACTTTAATTCAGGAGATAACAAAGAATTAAGCGATCTGGATAATTTCCGAAATGTGTTCCCAGACTGGACGCGAGAGCCCTCTGGTACTTCTATTTTGCATCGGATAGAATTAAAAGCTGAATTAGAGAGTAGAAAGTACAATACGTTTCAAGAGACAGTGTAAGACGAGAATTAAGAACAACAAGCAGAGATAACAGCGGCTTCAAATAGGGATTAGTTCCTAAATTTATTTATTGTAATTTTTTATGATTGAGTGTATTATTTGTAATTTAAAATAAGTATATAGCCTATGTAATCTTTCTGTACACATGTTGCCTTATTTTTTATTTGTAATTAAAATAGTTTAATATTAATTTGTAATTAAAAAATAAAATATTTCTTACTACATTTGTGTTTTATATTAGTAGAATGAGGTGAAAATGAAAATTATTTTTTTATGTAACGTCATTGAATGGAATCATTGGGAGGGCGAAGGAAGCGTGTCGATAAATACACTTTGATGTGCAGAGGCAGCCATACAGTATGGTACGGTTTTTCAAGGTTTGCATCAAAGTTTCCTCAATTTAATAAAAAAGAAATTGAAAAAATATTTCTGAAGGTGAGGATGCTTTTACCCTACATAAAGCTATACGATAAAAATTTCCGACAGGAAAAAAACTATTGCCCAAGCATTTAGACTGAAGTGTTGGCAGTTAGAGATTTGAACAGATATGATAGATAATAATAAAATCTAGCAATGATGGGTGAGGAAAGTATCAATATATTCTTTTTGTAGATAGTTAGTTAATATGTGCAGAGTTACTTATGTATTAGAACGGTATTTCAAAGATAAAATCAAAGGACTGTTGCTACGCAGTCAAAGAATATAAATGACGAGAGAAACGATATCTCAAATGATTATGGGACAGATAAGGGTACAGAATTTATAGGCAAAAGAAGTTTCGGAAATAGTTACTGAGTCATGACATCGGGGTATTACAAGAATATTTTAACGTTAATAAGAAGGCTGCATAGTTGAAAGTACAAACGGAAACTATAGAAGAAAGAATGGCATAGGTATTTCACAGAGAGACATGAATACACTTTACAATATTTTATCGTATACTAACAAGACCTGGCTAATACTGCATTATGAATCCGTCATATCAAATAGAACATTAAAGAGAGTGAACCACCTATAGAGGATGGTGAAAGGACCAAAAACCAGCCATTACCTATCAACTCAATAGGAAAATTAAAAGATAACACGGGCATAGTAATAGTAGGGAATATAGGTAATGTGAGAGTATCTAGGACTGATGAAAAATTTCAGAAAAGGGTATGAAGTGCGTTTGGTCGAGGAGAAGTTTTTTAAGAGAGTAGATACAGTACAGAGAATTCAGCTTAGAGAACAGGTTAAAAATTATACTATCTTGAGGATTATTAGATGGTGAAAAATAAAAGAAATTCTGTAAACAAGAAATACAGAAAATACGATTTGATCCTAGGATACACTCTTGAATGAAAAATAGAAAAAATATTAGGATCTAAAGGGAAAAGGTAAAAAATAAAGCAGTTACTTGTCAGAGGAGTGATATAGGATTACCCGTGATGAGAGTTTTAAGAAAAGTTATAAAAATATGCTAGTGAGAGTTTAAGGAAACATTGAGATCAGATACGATTGAGAGAAAACCTGAGTGGGAGAGTGGAAGAGACGATTCTATTATTAAGACGTGTGCGACAGATACATCGGGCTTCATATGGACCTTGGATATGACGGAAGAGAACTGAGAAAAAATATCCAGATGTACTATCGAGAGTTATTGGAATCCCATGAGAGATCGGGAACGAGAAATGTGGACGAAGTTAGGTTTATGGCGAATGATGTACTGGATGCGCGCTGATAGAGTAAAACTATTAGCATGATCAACAATGGCATTTTGTAATATTTAGAAGGGGCAGTTAAATATAAAAACGTATTAAAATATATAAAACACAGAATATGCAGCTTTAATCGAGAAGAGCCGATAAAGAAGAATATATTCTTGGAAAGACACTATGTTTAATAAACGAGAGATGGTTCTCTTATACAATCTCTTTACGCGAATGGGTTCGCTAGAATCCTTGAACAAGCAATTTAAATCAAATCGGTCGTAATGTAAAGATTTAGTATTTCTAGTGAATAAAGCAGTCAAAGAAGACAACGTGTAATACACCATAAGAGTCTCAAGTCTATAGTAAACTTGAAAGATAGAAGTTTATTTATTTCCACACTTCAGACTGCGTTTCGTAAAAAGCAGTACTTATCGTGATGATCACAATACAATGAGAATTAATGATAATCAAAGCACCTCTGAAATAAAATTAAATACATTAGTTATCCCACGATGGAGAAGAGTATTTAGATTAGCTCTGAGTAGCAAAAGCTAAGACAGATGATTCATCTACATTTTGTGATGTGACCGCCTTCAACAGATGTTACACGGATCCTGGTATGTGGCAGATATGTTTACATGTGACATTTTAGGTAAGAACACCAGTATGTTGGAAAACACAAGGCTCAGTTAATTAAAGAGTGATACATTTTCCTCAAGATGGCAGAGTTATAAGTGTTCCTAGTGTACCACTAATATTTTATATACCTCGGAATAATGCTCAATTTAGAACCGTACGAGGTAATATTAAGAGGATGTTCGGAGGGAACCCTTAACCCATTCACACCATGGATTACGCAGTAGTGTAAAGTGATTATACGGAAGAAGCTCCGCATAGTGCTAAAAGAGTCTAAGTTTCGTAAATTAGGATGGTAATATGAACTTCGAGAAACTGTTAATCCATGACCTCCGAGATCATTTTCTATCTCACGACTGCCCTCATTTGGTTCTACTGGATCTAAATCCTACTAATAAAATTATCAGACGATATCACAACCCAATTACTTGAACCCGTATGAACTTTGATCTAGAAAAATTTACGAAAGCAGATGAGGCAATACATTGAAATAGATTCTGACTGACATCTATGTTGAAGATAATATAGAGTCCCCTACAGGGATTTAATTAAATATTTTAGAACAATTGAAATATGTTAAATGTATTAAAAATTAATCTGAATACAACAATTATCGAACAATGATAACAAAAGAATATTTCTACTGAAAGATACTTCAATAAGTGAGGGGATCAATTTTACCAAATACTGATTACTGATGTGTTCATAAGGGCCATTAACACAAAAATGATTGAAACAAGCCTTGTATGTAAAGGATTTTTAGTGTTTTATTGTTAATAAAACCGGTTAACGAAGAATTGTGTTATCACATGGTAAAATTGTACAAAACTCATGTGAACCTTGCGAGAAGGATAGAAGTCGGTAATATTATATTACTTACCCATATCTTCAGCACTGGTTGTGAGCGTAATGTAATTACTACATACAGACTCAATTAGATTGAGATTGAGAAAGTAAACTCTAAAGTAAACACTGAACTAAAAAGCATCATACTCTCCCTAAGTAGAGACGACAACGAATGGAAGAGTATAGTCTCAAAAAGATGACCACGAGAGTTCATTACATTTTGAATGCACACCATCTAAGATGTTTCAAGATCCAAGTATGGCTATATGTTATAGTTACAGATAATTATAGACCGATCAGTATGTATGGTGGGAATACTAAAAGCCTTTGTTAAAAGTAGTTCAATTTTTCCATAAAGGTAAAACGAGTTATAGCATTCCCTAAATGTTCACTACTTACCGATTGAGCAGAACAGTTGAGTTACGAATTCGCTAATTTATATTAAGAACAGTGGAAGGTAATCCACACCCAGGTTCATCGATTGGTGATGACAACAGTGTAGTAAAGTACAATTCAGAAGGAAGCTCGTTAAATGAATAATAATGGAAAGAGAACGGGTCTTCAGGGGTTCAAGAATGCAGAGGGGATATGGTTTAGGTGGAATTTTGCTTTCGTTATTCAGAACGTGCTATCCCTTTGTTTAAATCAGGAGGCTAAATTACTTTTGCTATAAAAAGCAGTCTAGAGGGTAGTAGTACCTTTCCAGATATCTATGGGTGATATCGGACTCGAAGCTGTAAAAAAGCGTTCGGACTACGCTGTGATGCTTACTAAAGTAAAAATGTTAAGATGATGGTTAAAACGAAAAAAAAAATGACCGACATATAGATTGACTTGGGCAAGGTAGCTATGGCATCGATTGTAAAAAAACTATAAGTAGAATAGGAAATAACCACTAAAGAAAAAGTGTAATTTGATGTGTTACGCCCTTTAATGAAACGTAATAAGTGGCAACCTTCTGCATTTTTTACTATAACAATTGACAACGTGCTGTAACGTATTTCGTTATATAAAGAAGTGTTATAAACAATTCTCTCCTCATTATACATCCTGCGATTGATAACCCTAGCAAGATGGCGATTCCTCCCATACCATCCAGCACAAGACATCTACTGTAAGAACTGATTGCGAATCTACTTCATCAGTGAACCCTACACAGATCAGTTTGAGTGAATCCAACTTTATTAGTATTAATCCCGTTCAGGCAATCACAAATACAGATGTAACCTCTGCGATCGAATATACCCTGGACTTCTAGACGAATATATTGGACCCTTCGAATGTGTTTATCCCTATATCTGAAGACTTAAGCTAGTAACGAAAGGATTGAGTTCAGATCTCACAGGAACCGATCACATAGTACTCCAACGAGAAGCAAATTTACCGAATACGTAGTTTTAATCAATTGAATGTGTTTTTAAATGTTGGAAACATCTCCAGGAAGCATTACAGCTGCAAGTTACCCTTGTCGAAGTTATATTTATCCACTTTACTAAAATTATTTCTACATATGCGAAGGACTCTCCATTGCAATCATGGTGGAGTATTACAATTTAAAGAGCACTGAGCAGAGAACCAAGAACCACGCTGCCCAGCAGACCCCCCAACAAACTAAATCATAAAAGAAATAACACTTTAGAAATATCATTGGTCCGTTACAACAAGTTGTGATAAATTTCTCTCAAGAAAAGACTTATTCTACATCAAGTGGGGACACCGCAATCAGGAAGATTAGACGTAGGATCTAGTCAAACGGGGCTGAATTTTACTCCTTAATGTATAAAAGCGAACTCAAAAATTTTACACAAGCATATACTATGCAACCAAAGCCAGTAATCTATAACGAATTACGGGATGACTTATCTTAGGGTATAATACGAGGGCGTGAAATATATTCTCCCTATAAAACATATGGAAGATAGAGAAAGTCTCTTTTACAACAATACCAGCAAACTATGCTCAAGTCGAGTAGGAGAGTTGAGACAAGCTAAAATTCTTTAACAGTTTATCCAAGGAATTATTGACCTCGAAGAGTAGTTAATCTAGCTTACACTCGTCATTGGTAGTTTACCTCAGAAGGTAATAATAATAAATTCTTAGAGCTCCAAGAAAACGTGATGATTAAGTATATCTGGAAAGAATCTAGTGGAAAGTTCGTGCCTCTAGCTAAAATATTTACCGAAATTTCGGGACTTAGAACGGAGTCCGTGGTAACTCACGCTTTAGCACCGTGAATGGTCACATGAATACACAAAACCAATAATATATATATACTTAATATATATACATATATATATTATATACTATTATTTATTATAATACTAAACTATTATATATATATATATATATACTAAAATATACTCGTCTCTATATTTATAGTACATATATATATAACTTACTAGCACTATGATAAAGAATCCTCAAGTAAAATACATGTGATGATAAACCTATTAAATAAGATTCAAAGATAACATGTATATATATAGTTGGCACCTCGATAATGAAATGAATTTTAAGTCAAATATAATAATAATAAAATAGATATAGAAAATATATAAATATAATATAAGAAGATATATTATATAAGATTAATAATAATTAAGTAATTATAATAATTTCATATAAAGTATAATACATTACATTTTTGATACTTAAATATAATATAATAATAGAATAATAAAAAGAATAGATAACGAAATATATTCACTATTATACAATAAATAAGAATAAATAGTAATACATACCTATAGTAATATAGGAAAAAATATATAAATAATAGTAATAAGTAATATATAATATATATGATAAAACCAGTAACATAATAGAGTATAATAAGTGAGACCTAGTATAATATAGATGATAGTAGAAATAAAGTGTATAATATTATAAAATAGTATAAAATCTCATAAGTGATAAATTTATAATAAAATATAAAGTAAATAAATTTAAATAAATATACATACAAAGTACATACATATATATAGGTAAGAAAATTTATAATAATATTAATTAATAAATATATTAAAAACTATATAAAAAGAAATAGATATTATATAATTAAAAGAATACATATATAGTGAAAATATATAAATAGTTTGTATATAGAAAGAGATAAGAAAATAATACGCTTTTTATTATATAATAAATATATAGATACTAAACAAAAGTAAAGAAACCGACACCCAAACCCAAATATAATACACCTCGAAATTAAAAAAAGCATGATCCATCATAAATATACTACCTACATACGTAATAATAAAATATATCATACCCTGATACCCACCACATAAATATATATATATAAAATTTTATGACTTATAAATGAACTAATAAAGCTAAATTTAATGAATTTTTATATTTTAATTATAATATTATTTAAAAGAAAGAAAGAATACAAAATCCAGAATTAGATACAGAGAAAAATAATACTCATAAAGTACTAAAAATAAGAGTATACCATACCTAAAACAACCCCCAAAAACACCAGAGTTATTAAGTTGACACAAAATAGAAAGAAAGTCTTCTCCAACTATATCAAATACTATTTACCTCAATATTATATAATTCAAATAAACGTATAATAACTGTTATATATATAAGTAATACTATATAGACTAAACCTCAAGTATGTCTTGCATCATTATCGCATTGTAAAAGATATAATGAGAGTAATATTAGTAAAGACCCTTACCCCCTCGGCAGTAACCTTGTCATACCCTGGGACTGAGTAAAAAATTACGTTACATACGATACCTAACTATAATACTAGCGTACAACGATTAAATATAAATAAGATAGTACTATAACTAAACAGATAGAACTCAGAGAAGATATGATAAGTATAGAATAAACGACGCTGAGAAATGAGAATACGCACTATGATATAGAAGATAGCCTATAAACAAAATTATAACTTTTAAAGGTAGAGAACGAGTTGACAAGACTAATGAGACTAATGAGAGGAGAGAGAAGGAGAGAGAAGAAAAATAACAGATCGAGACACAATATTTTATTGACAATAAAAGAGAAAGAAATATATTTAATATGTGAAATAAGGTATTTTTTACGACTTATTAACTTTTTATTTTTAGACAATGAAACTAGCGCAAAAAAAGAACACAATACGGAGTGAAAGAGATATCAATAGGTAATGAATCTACAATGAAGACAAAAGACCGATAACACTGAATATGATACTAGACAATCAGCATAGCAAATAACATATACAATAATAAGATAGTAAATCAAGCGGTACTAAAGAAAAAAGAGCAAACATAGCAGAGATACATAACGCGACGAAGAGAGAAAGACAGCAGAGATAAAACAAGTACCACCATCATATAAAAAAACCCATACTACTCACACCAGAAACAACAAGACAACTAGAATAGCAACACGACATAAATCACATATAATATCAAAATAAAAAATCATCTAGCTAAAAACTATACCCTATACACCCAAAAAAGCATACCACGGTAAATAATAAATATAACCACGTAAATAATCTCATAATGTAACAACATTAAAATGAAATAAAATGTCACAAAATAACTACCAATAACATACCAATATACCCTACTAATTAACATAACAACTAAAATAAAAACCTAACACATAAATAACGTAATCCATACCCACACAATTATACCTAAGCCGAATACAACCAAATAAAAAAGCATATAACAACAAAACATAATAATTAAACTAAATCAAAAAATACTACCCTGACTACCACTAAAACATATCCAATTAGTAACCTATATACAACCAAAAAAAATAAACACAACACTACTCTGCAATAATAATAATACATAACATAAAAAATCATCATATACAACAAAACATATATAATATAATAGTAAATATATATATATTATAGTATATTTACCACGCGACACCAAATACCAAGCATTTGAATTGTTTCGGAGACCCTTTCCCGAGAGCGGGCGGGGGAAATAGTCCTACCCCTGTCGTTCCCCGGAAGCAGAGAGACCCGATTCCTGCCAGTGCTTTGCAGAGTCAATCCTTGGGTACTCATTTAGTGATGGATCTTAACAACACCAACATTAAAGGCGAACGTAAGGTTACACGTTAAATTAAAAATTAGTGTTTTAATTTTAGTTTATCCGATGATACATTTATTACTTTTTTTTAAATCCGATTTTTATATTATTTTTTAAGTGTTTCATAACATAAATTTTACGCTGATTCCAAATGTTATTGCCTTTTTAGTTTAGCACTTAATATTTTTAAGATACAAAATTAAGAAAGTAATCGGAAGGATTATATATATATAATATATACTATATGAAAAAACACATACTAAAGAAACAATTGTTCGTTAAAACCAACATTCACCAAAAAAAAAAAATACAAACAGAGTAACAGCATACACTCTGAATCATAAACAGGCTTATGCCTAATAAACATCTTTACGGCATATAGAAATCAGGACAATTACCTGAGTAAACAAAAGATACTATGTATAATGCAGTAAATAAACATAGAACAAAGCTTACAACAAGGCAACAAGAACAACATAATAAATATATATAACATGATAGAGTATCCAGTTCCTACATGAAACCATGTTCTATCCCTGGTCAAACTAAAAGAAGTTTAACCGCATGTCACTACTTCTCGAAAACTAAGATAGGTACAAGGAAAACTGGGATAACACAAATTTGGAGTATGCAGGTATGCATTTGTAGGACAAATGAAAAGAAAACAAAAATTAATTAATTTATTTTTTATTTTTTTTTATATCTACCAAACTGAAGGAATAGGTAATAATAATACTAATCACAATAATAAATAATAGAAATAAGTTGAATCAATTGAATGAAAAAAATTTGTATATTTTTTTTTTTTAATTTAATAAAGGAATACGACCCAGGGTTAAAAAGCGCAAAGATGCGAAAGAAGATCGCGCTCTCGGAGACCTCACGGGAGACGACGGGTGAGAGAATATCGACCGCTAAAAACCACCCTCAGATAACCAACGCGTTCGGATCGAACGCCCCTCACAACAAGAAAAAATTCAAATGACAAAACAACCCACAAAAACATATGCTGATTCAATACATGTATACTGTGTTATAAAAAAAAAATCCTTTAATTTCCAACATTAACTTACCTTAGCTCAATGGTGGATGCTGATTAAGTATAATTTTATATTAAGATTTTTTAAGTTACAGTACCTAATCCGTAAAGTTTTGAGACATATAAAAAAAAATAAAAAAAAAATAAAAGAAAAAATTTTTTTTTCTTTTTCCGTTATCACCCATCTAAACAGCTATTCCAAAAATATATGTTATCAGTTTTCTAGTACCTATCTTAGTTTTGATTGATTAGAAGATCATATGGGAATGCGAGAGGTAAACTTCCCTGAGCAGAGGACCCACCATTAATAATAAATATACATATAATAATAGATCATAATAATAATAAAATAATAAAAAAATACATCATGTAATTCTGGCCAGTAAAAGAATACTTAATAAAACTAGAACCCCTAAATATAATATATATAAAGAATAACAAATACAATATAAAATATATAGAATAACAAAAATAAATAACATAAATAGATATATAGGAAAATCAGAAGCAAACAAAAAATGCTTTCAACTTAAAAATATAAAAAATATATACTAAAATATATAAATAGATTATATATATAAACTTAAATTTAGGAATAATATATAAAAAACAAATTTAAATAAAAGGAAAAAATTCGGTTACAAATATTTGGCAGTAAAAGATGGAAAATCCTTTCAATTCGACCAATTCGTAGACACAAAAAAACGGAAGAGAAAAAAAAAAGTCGACAATTTTTTTTTTACAAATGTTCGACAAAATCGAATCGACACACCTGAAAACTGATGGGGAACAATAGGTGCGACAGATTATTTTGCAAAAATTGTTAGGACCAATATTTTGTCATGATCTAACAAAATAAATGACTATACTTTCATCATTCTGAATCTCAGGTCCAACTTGACCAGTTTCTTCACAGATGAGTAAGTAATAAATAAACAAATGTTACAAGTAAAAATGTGCATCTTATTTTTATTCTTTTGTTGATTTTATTCGATTTAATAATTATCATATTTCGAAAATGTTTTTAGTTTTTCAATCTGGCATCGACTGTTTTGTTGTCTACGACGGACAGGAAGATATTAATTCTATTTCAGAAGGTTTTTAATTCTAATCGTAGAAAACCAAATTATTTTTTATTTGAGATAGTTCTTCTGATCGTTTATTATTGATTTCTTTATCAGTTTTATGAAGATTTAAAAAATATTTTAATAGTTTTTCTCTAGCATCGACCTGTTTTGTGTTACGACGGCAGAAGTATTTTTATTGGCATTTTCTCATTTTGTATTGTGGTGGAGCTTGCTCGCTTCACAAAAAAAAAAATATCTCTATTTGGTTCTTTGATTTTATATTGGTTTCTAGTCAAGTTATCTTTATGCAGATATCCAAATATGTTTTTAGTTTTACTCTCAGCATCGACGTTTTAGTCGTATACGATAGGACAGGAATATTTACCACAATACAAAAATGGAGAAAGATGCATAAGTACTATCCACTGCCTACCAAAAACAACCAACCAAAAAAAAAAAAACAAAAACAAAAAGGAAAAAAAAAGAAAAAAAAGAAAGAAAAAAGAAAGACAAAAAAAAAAAAAGAAAAAAGAAACAAAAGAAAAAAAAAATGGAAAAAAACACAAAAAAAAACGATAAAAACGAAACAAAACACAACAAAAAAGAAACGATAAAACTCAATATGTTTTATATTATGGGTCGGAACACGACAATATAAGAATTAGTAACGATATGCTAAGAGAAAAAAAACCTCTTATAAAATATTTGAAAGATATCAAAATTCTGAAACTATATAATATATAAAATAATAATATACTATATATATATATCATACGTTAAATAGAAATATATATTATATATATATATAATAATAATACAATATATATATATAAATAAGCGATATAGCACCAATATATTAATATATAATATAATAATATAATATAGAATAATATATATAAATAAAATACTATATAATATAATATATATAATAATATATAGTAAATATATATATAAATATATAAGTTTAAAATAATATATATATATATAAATAATATATAATGGATGATCGCTATGAATTTCTGCCCCATCACCCTCCAGCTGTAGCCATATTAGCGAATGAAATTCGAAACAAACATCTCATAACAGCAAATAATACTGCTGTAGAGTTCAAATTTAAACTTGATGAATGATTATTAAGAGCTTCACACTTTAAAAATATTCTTTAAAAAAGTATAAATCTATGTAACTAGACGAACATCAGACACTACCTAACGTAACTTCAAATAACCTTACTTAACATAATTTTTTCTATATATATTAATTTATTTCCTTACCTTAGAAAGTTAGAAATTAAAAGAAAAAAATTCTTCATATGACGACGCAGCGAATTGTACATTTTTGTTCGATAACGTAGGTTAAAAGAGTTAAGAGAGCAGAGAGAAAAAGATGAAAAGTTAAAAAGATAAGATAAAAAGATAAGATGGCAAATTTAATTATGAAAAGGATAGATAGAGAATAGAGAGAATAGGATAGAGAGTGAGAGAAGACGGAACGTGAACAGAACTCGACATTGCAACCCAGACGAGATAATATATATATATATATATATAGATAGATATATATATACATATATATATATATATATATATATATATATATATTTACTCTTTATATATACTATATATATATATATATATATATATATATATATATATATATATATATATATATGCTATATATATATATATATATATATATATATATATATATATATATATATATATATATATATATATATATATATATTTATTTAAATATTATATATATTTATATATATATATATATATCTTTATATATATATATATAATATATATAATATATATATATATATATAATATATATATATATATATATTTTATATATATATATATATATATATATATATATATATATAGACATACATTCCATTCTATATCATTTGAACTAAAACTGATAAATATTGGTTTATCAGAAATTATCGTTGTCTTCGAATCATAAACTACTGTTTTTATGCATTTCAACCTGAAATGACAAAAATCAGCTCAACGAAACCCTAAAAACTTTTCTTCGTAGCAAATGCAATAATCTTTCTGGTTCCTCTACCTGACACTCTTTCTGACATTTTGCAATTTTAAAATGTCAACTTCAACTTTGCTTCTTCCTCTCTTCCTCCCTTGTTTCTCTGTCCGAAATATTGCTGTCTTAACTTTTGCTAAATCTGACCTGTTTGCTCAAACTTTTCCCTCTAATTCCACTTTAGACAATTTCATAGCTATTTCTCCTCTCCGACTCCTTTTAACAAGTGGAAAATGTTATTTATGCACCACTCTCTAAACTTAACACTAAGAAGGCTGAAAGAGTGCTGAAATTTTCCCTCCAGTGGTTCTCAAAACTTGTGCTTCTGAGCTTGCACCTTACCTTGGTAAACTGTTTCCTTACTGCCTTTCAACTTGAACCTTTCCTTCCCGCTGGAAGAGTGCATTCATCCAGCATGTGCCGAAAAAGGGGCACCAGTCAACAATCCAACTTTCGTCCTATCGCTTTAGTCTCTGTTCTTCCTAAAGTTTTCGGAACTATTCTTAACAAGAAGATTAAGAAATATCTTAAATCTTCTAATCTTACCTCTGATTGCCAGTATGGCCTCTGTATAGACCGCTCGACTGGTGATCTTTCTTTTCTCTCCGACTCTTGGTTATCTGCTCTTCCGCATTTTGCTGAGTCTTTTTCTGTGGCGCTAGACATATTGAAGGCTTTCGATAAAATCTGGCACAAAACTTTAATTTCTAAATTTTCTATTTTCGGTATTAATCCTTCTCTTTCTAACCTTCTCTTGACTTCCGCTCCAATCGTTCTATGACTTCTATTGTAGACAGCCTTCATTTATCCTTTAAATCTATCCATACTGGTGTTCCTCAGAATTCTGTTCTATTCCCAACTCTTTTTTTTCTAATTTGCGTCAATTATCTATCTGTTAGTGTATCTCCTCTCCACTCTTTGGCTGGTAACTCCATCATTCATCATTGCAAGTTTACAACCAAACAATTTAAAAGACGACTCACTCAACAGCAATTAAATAATGCTAGGAGGGTAACCTTGAAGCAACAGATCTTTGATCTTTCTCGTACATATAGTTGTGTTAAAGAAAACATGATCGTTTACAATGCCTCAATAACTCAGCTTCTTCATCTATCTACTTGACATATTCTTCCACACAACTATAATGTGCTCTTTGAAAAAACAACTCTAACCTTCTTATGTTTACAATATTCTTGATATTTTCTTTTTTCGTGATCATTCTTAGAAGGATCACCTTATGTTCTTTCTAACAAGTTTCTAGAAAATTTGGTGTTCAGAGGTGCCTTCATAACTTCTTCTCAACACTACAGTTGCTAGCTCTGCATAGGACCGTTGCTCGCCTTTGTATAGAGTAGGAATCACATATCAGGGGTGGTTCCACACATAATGTTCTTCTTGATAAAGTGTAGTCTAGGGCTTGTCGACTCGTTAAGTTTCCTACTCTTGCTAACTCTCTCCAATCTTTCTAGCCATCGAACTGTTGCATCACTCTCCTTATTCTATTGGTATTACAATTTACATTGCTCTTTTGAATTTTTCAGTCATATATCACCTTCTTTGAGGAGAGTTTCTGGACTCTTTCTCCGTCTAATTCTCTGACACAGACTTAACTGTCATGCTCAATCTTACATTTACTCCACTGGTAAAGTATGAAATACACTCCATTTATCTATTTTTCCAACTTCCTTTGATTTGTACAATTTTAAGCGCTGCGTATCGGAGCATATCAGGTTTTAATTTGGCCCTGGTTTCCAACTTTTCAAAAACTCCGATGGAATTTGTTAAGCCTCTGGTATTTATCCACTGGAGGATATATACAAAACATTTTTTAAATCAGCAATTTAAAATTATGGAAAAAATATAAATGTGTGCTGTTAATTTGTAATACTATATAAAAACTATTTAAAAAGTTTGGGTAATATAAACTACTTGAAGAATTTCTCCCTTTCAAATATAACCATAATCTAATATTATAATCTAATTTACATTTGATTATGATATAACTGGAACTAATCTTTAAAAATGCTTAAATGATTTAACATGTTAATTGCAATTTTCTAACTCAAAGAAAAAATGATTAAAAGTTATTAGTTTTAGTTTACTGTTATCGTATTTTGATGTTATAAATTTTGTAAAATTGAGGTACTAATGTTTTCCTCCCGTTTATTTACTATCTAAATATATAATTAGGATGTTTTAACTACTTGCTTTCATTTCAAACATTTTTTTGTTACTTTTTTTATTAAGAAAAAACATAAAAAAATGGTTATTTAGTTGGTTTAAAAAGAACCATGTTGGTTTAAACCAAATGGTTTAATCCAACCAACCTTGAAATTTATGCAAAAATATTTATAATTTTTTTTTTAGCTCAGTTTTTAAAAAATCATTCGAATTCATAGTGGATATAAACTATTTTATACTTTTTGTTAATGTTTATCTTGCGTTTAGCAAAGTAATTTTCATACAGATTTTGAAAGATTAAACAAAAAGCAATCACAATCAAAGTTTGTTTCAACTTTCAATCTAGCGAACAGACGAAATTTTTCTAGTTTTTTCTCTAGTTATTAATCACAACTTATATCACACAGTGTTATAACACAGTATAAATATATTAACGTACAGTAAGTCAGATAGATAGGGAAATTATTCTTCAAATTGAGGATATGCTCTTCAAAATTCAAAATTTCCAACTGCTCTTTTCGAAAGGAAGCCATGCCTTCATTTGCCTATTAATATATATTATGATATATTAATGGAAGAAACGTTGTGATTGGTTCATAACAAACAAATTTCTAAATTCCTTTTTAATTGGCATAGTACTCTTTATGGCATTTTCAAGCATAACGTAATTAAATAATTTTTATATAAAACATTAGACATTTCCTTTAAATTTTTAATTGCCACGATAAATACTAAAAATATTTGGGATAATATAAATAAACTTTTGCTACGTGCAAAGCCATATTAAATTTGCTTTAGGGGTATTATTCTATATTTGAATCAGTGCATATTTTCTGGAAAAATTTTTCTAAGTTCAGAAAAGTTAAGTTAAGTTTTTTAAGAAAATTGTTTAGTGGTAAGCTTCTGGCATAATTCCAGAAACTTGCCAATAAAGAATTTTCTTAAAAAACTTTACTTAACTTAACTTTTTTGAACTTAAAATTTTTTTTTTCAGAAAATATACACTGACTCAAATCTAGATATTTACCGCTTAGGTTTACCGGTAACTTTTCCCGCGAAAAGTACAGTGCACACACACAAGATGGTCTGAAAATTATAGCATTGGATTGAAGTACTATAAATTTAATTATATTTATGCTATGGTTAAACTCTGATCCCTAAACGTAAAACCGTAATCGATTTTTTATATAAAAATTACGATGTTCTAGGAGGAATAACATATCGACATTTAGTATATTTATACTATGATATCGATACTATTTGCCCACCCATCCTTTCCATAAAAAAAAAAATAAACAAAAAATATGTTTTCTATTCACATGCATAAATTTAAGTTTATTTTTGAACTACTGTTTTATTTATTTATATATATTATTTTGTAATATATATAACGTTACTAGTTATCCTTATCTATAGTAATAATAAATATTTGATAATTAAACCGAACTTATCATTATCTATAGTAATAATAAATATTTGATAATTAAACAAGTCGTTAAATTAGATAGCAATAAATTGTATTATGACTAAACTGCTATGACGTTGTTTATAAAACATTTGATTTTAATGTATAGCCCTTGTATGTGTATAATTCAAAGGTTATGGAGAGAATAGAATAAGGAAGAGTGTTCCAAACTTTACCAGTAGGCTATGGATCTGAAGGAGAGTTAAATATAGAGTTGAAGAGCTGGACAGAAAAAGGATGAGACTGTTTGAACATAATGAGAAAAACTTTGACAGTAAGAAGTCACATGGGCCTATCAAATTTGTCTCAGTCAATCAAAGCTATATCTTCTTTGTCTTTAAATTATGATCCATGGTCAGTCTGTTATGATCTAATTCAAACAAAATATTTTTTGCCATGATGCTTAAAATCACTTTATATTAAATGCATACTGTAGTGTCAGTATTCAAGAGGTAGGAGAGTATGCCTGCTTAAAGTGTGAAAGAAAGTGGAAATCTAAAATAGAATTCACTTACTGTATGTATATTCTAAGATATTATTTATGTAATTTTATTTGACTAAGTGATATGTAGCTAGGCTTATCTTAAAAATCCATTAAATATTGTATTAACTTAATTTTAATTAGGAGAATACAGAATATATACAGAATAAGTAAAGTTATTTGATATATTTTGATAGCGTATATTGTATGCTTTTCAAATACTTGTCTCTGCTTTTGAGGAGAGGGTTTCTTACTAGTGCTTCTGCAATAATTATCAAGGAATATATATAGATATTTAAAATTATTACCTTTACCTATATAGGCCCTAAATATTAGTGCTCTTCCAATATGTGATCTACCGATATTTTATGATTTCCCATTTTATAACTGATCCAGAAAGATAAAAAATTTAAATATTTAAAATATTTAATATTTAAAAATTAAGAAAATAATTTATATAGCTAAATCATAACTTTTAGGTATTTAATAATAAACTTATCTAACAATCTTTAAAAAATTTGAGTACTCAGCAATTATGGGATGAGAAAACCGGGTGCTTTAAAAACTACGCTTGAAGTGTTCTTTTTTGTGGACGTGGATGGCCTAGTGGTTAGAGCATCCGGTTATTGTTAACACTGCAACGCAGTGTCCAATGTTCGAATCCCGCTGATGGAGAATAAAATCTGACTCATATATATATATATATATATATATATATATATATATATATATATATATATATATATATATATATATATATATATATATATATATATATATATATATATATATATATATATACTGTATATATATATATATATATATATATATATATATATATATATATAAGAATATATATATATATATATATATATATATATATATATATATATAGTTATATATATATATATATATATAAAGCCATATATATATATATATATATATATATATATATATATATATATATATATATATATATATATATATATATATATATATATATATATATATATATATATTTATAGGCTTTTTATAAGCAGTTGACTCCAGGAGCGAAAATCAATAATTAATGTATCGTTATTTTAATAATTTTAGGGTAAATACATTAAATTTTTGCGTATCCTAACCTAGACAGGAATAGTTACTCACGTAGGCAGGAAGATGAGAGGGAAAAGGATAAAGTAGTTGATAATAGGTCTGCAGATGAATATAGAGTTGTAGAAATTAGTAATAATTTAAAGATGAGGATCTCGAAAGTCAGTCAGCCTGTGACCTGCAGTAACAGGTTCGACTGTCTCCAGATGGGGAGGGATCAGAGAGTGCCAATGGTAATGTTGAGTTTCCTAAATGGGAAGACTGATGCATTGCTAATTGGAGACTCTATGATACGATACCTAGATAGGACTTTTCAAAATAAGAATAAAAAGAAACGTTGAGAGTATGTTATCCAGGTGCCATAGTGAGTGATATTATGGATAGGATAGATAGAGAGATTGATTCTACAAATGTTGATTCAGATGTGATTGTGCATGTGGGTACAAATGATATAGGACATAGAAGGTCAGAAGAATTAATAGCAGATTATAGGAGATTGATTCAGAAGATGAAAAAGCTAGTGAGTTGAATGATTTCTGGGATTTTACCCTATTTTAGGTGCAGGTCAGGAATGGGGGAGTAGGGCTTTAGGAGTAAATGAAAGGGTTAGGAAATTATGTTTTTCAGGAAATATTAGGTTTTTGGATTTGTGGTGAGAATTTCTCGATTAAGTTTTTTTTGTAGCAGATGGAGTTCACTTGAGTCATAAAGGTGTTGGTCTTTTCATTAGCGTCGGGCGGGGTGACTCGGACCACCTTAGGCATAACTTGGTCTCTCGACTCTCCCCCTAATGCACTTTGGATTTTTTTTTTTTTTTTTTTGAAAAATCAAGGCCCTATAGTTGGCAGGTCATAAGCACACAAAAATAATAATGTAATTCTAATAATAAAAGTTTTATTAAAGTTTTAATAAAGCTCCTTCAGCCTGACCGTTGAGGGGTGAAGCGGACCACCATTGAGGGGTGATTCGGACCATCTGTTTAAATTCGTCTTTTACGTATAAATTCAATTTTATATTTTAATTTTTACTTAATATAATAATTATTTATCATTAAAATTCATAAGTAATAAAATGTCAATAATGATAAATAAAATAAGAATAAAATAAGGTGCTCCTCACCCCTCTCCGCTCAAAATTTTGACACTTTTAAAATTCATTTTATTAAAATTTCATTTTTTAAATTTGCAATTAAGATAAGTACCTTTTTATTATATTTAAATTAATAATATATAATCTACAAATCTCTATTTACTGTAAAATACGAAAATAATGGTGGTCCGAGTCACCCTCCATCAATTAATGGGTGAATCGGACCAAGTTAGGCCCCGTGATTTTGCCACTAATACTGTTTGATCAAAAATTTACTTTGCCAGTTTAAAGCTAATATACTGAAAATATCCACTGAATAAATGAATCCATAAAATCCTAGCACCATTTTCATGTATAACGGTTAAAAAAACTCAATTATTTTCTAATTGAAATTCGATTTACGGACATTTTGTACCCCAATTTTAATACATTTTTAAAAAAATGTTAGTTTCTTTCTAGAATTAAAGATGATCTAAATAAAACTTGTAGTACTACCGCGTGGCTATTAAATGAGCGAAAATTTTATTTTATTTTTTATTATTTTTTATTTTATTTAGAGTGGACCGAATCACCCCTCCTAAAGAGGCGGGCCCGGTCAACCCGCCCGACGCTACCAGTTTGGAGACTTGTTTAGCAAAAAACTAGGTAAAGTTGGGGTGATGGGCTAAATCTAGATATGAATAATAGCAATGGTAACTGTAATAGTGGTGAGATAAATAAAACTAGTGTTGTTACAGTTTCAAATATTGATGATAGCAATAAAAATAACAGCATTTCAAATATCAAATACTTTTACACAAATGCTCATAGCCTTAGAAATAAAAAAGATGAGCTGATTAGTTATACCATAAATGAGAATCTAGACATTATTTGCATAACTGAGGCATGGGTTAATGAAGAATTATATGGAGACTCCTTTCAGGAATATGAAATAGACAGATATTCACTTTATTTTATACCAGCATAATGGAAAGAATGGTGGTGGTGTGGCCCTTTGTTAAAAGCAATATTCAATCTGTGCTAATGAATGACATTAAAACTAATCATTATATTGAATTTGTGTTGGTACATTAAATCATACCCCCTATAGACCCCCTGGCCAGTCATGAATTAGACGCAGAAATGATGAAAGAAAGCGAGACAGTATGCCACAATAAAGAAAAAGGTATAGTCATAATGGGCGATTTTAACTTTCCTGGCATTCAATGGGATTCCTCGTCTAATATGGACCATAGTAGTTCTGTATTTATAAATTATATGCTGGACAAGGTTGTGAGCCAGATGGTTCATGAACCTACAAGACACGATGAACTGTTAGATTATATATATATATATATATATATATATATATATATATATATATATATATATATATATATATATATATATATATATATATATATATATATATATATATATATATATATATATATATATATATATATATATATATATATATATATATATATATATATATATTCCATAACATTTGTGTTCTTCTGATAGTTTTATCTTATAATTCTGTAAAGAATTTATTTTTAAGTCATTCTCAAATTACACTAATAAAATATTTATGTTTTCAGAAATGGAGGATTTAAATGACATTACAACATTTTTCCCTGAAGAAAATGAAGGTTTTAGCTCTAATGGTGTAACAGAAACTATTTTAATGGATTTTGAGCCTGACCCAGGTTTAATATTAGAAGCTGATAATGCAACCAAATCAAATATATTTAAAAATTTAAAAAAATTTGCAAAAGAAATTGCAGATGAAATTAAAAATGTAATTATTATTATTATTATTATTATTATTATTATTATTATTATTATTATTATTATTATTATTATTATTATTATTATTAATAATAATGCAATGTAATAATTGAATTAATTGAAATATTTTTCCTTGGTTGAAATTTAATTGTATGATATATGCTAGATATTTCCTATTTTGATATTACTTATCAATGTATTTATCTTATAAATAGTATTTATCTTATTATTAAATTTACATTGTGTTAGAATAGCATTCCTTCTGATCATATCTCAGTTAATATTCCTGATACAAATTTTAATTATTAACAGGGTTTTATTTCTTTTTTTTTATATTGGTTCTTACTTTCCTTTCAGGATCCCAATCACGGATATTTGCTCTTGTCACTTGTTATAGCAATGATTTGGGCTATCTACATAATTTTATATAATTCACGGGTGCTTGGTCATATTTTAACTGTAGTATTAAGAAAATTTATCAAGAAAGGTGATATTAAAATAGGTAAGACACACACACACAAAGTCGTAAATTCTTTTTTTTTTATGTGCTTTACTCATTTTACTAATATTGTATCTTAATTTTTTTCATAATATTCTAAAAGTAAGAGAGTTTACTGGTACTGATTATTTTGGTTTTTTACTTGGTAAAGAAAATAAATATTTATTAATCATCATGTTAATAAAAATAAGAAATTGGAAAGAGTTGAAAATATTTGATAATTTTTAATTTTCAGGCCAATTATTTTGCAAGTTGTGATGTTAAGAAAGATTATGTAATTAAATTTATTTAGTTCAAACTTGTATTATTTTGTTAAAATTTGTTTGTAAATGGATTTGAAATTCTTTTTCACATTTTTATGTTCAATCAATATTTATCTAGGTAGGTGGAAATTGATTAACCATGTCATTTATCTGTTTTGTCTTGATTTCTAGGTTCTATATCAATATCTTTGTTATGGGGAAAATTAATGTTTAGAGATATTGTTTATGTTACTGAAGATTATAGTTTTAGAGTCGTTGATGCCATTGTACAGTTTCATTACTGGGTCCCTTATATGAAAAAAGAATTGCATGAAGGTAAGTTATTATTGAAATAGAATTTTGGAGATATTTTAAATTTACAGAAAGTTATAACTAAGTTTGCTGAAATATTGACTTTTCATATACAGTACTTTACCATGATTGCATTTTATTCTATATGGAAAAGTATAGTTTACTCTATGTGCTTTGTAGACATGTCTAAGTCTGATCATCGATTATGGGTCGAATTAAATGGACCTGAATTTCATGTATACAATCGCTCGGAAGTGTATAGTAGATTAGAAGAATTGTTTGGTCTTGAGTTAGAAAGCAAAAGTATTTAGAATCTCTTAGTAATAAAGACATACCAGCAGCAGCATCATCAGAAGATAAACCCCTGAAAGATATGAGCTTCTGGTCGTCTTGGAGGGATTTAATACCAGTCATTAAAGTGGATTTAAATTATGTAAGTTTATTTTATCTTCCGAGTTTCAAAATGGTGGCGTCGTGCAACAGAAGTGTATTTTATTAACACAGCAACACCAAGCACTTAAACATATTGCCCCCAACTTTTATTATAGAATGTTAGATTATACCTATTCACATACATAGTTAGTGAATTACCTTTAAGTAGTAGTTCTTTATCCTTTGTGAAATTAAATTTTTTTTTGTATACCGTATATACATGAGAAGTAAATGGCCATTATGAGAGAATTACTACTACTGTGACTCAAACAGAAGAGTGATAGGTTTGCATGGTGAGAGTCGTGAGTACGATTCCTCATGCAGATCGTAGGAAGCAACTTGCCAGAGAGCTTTTCTCCTAGAATAGGGCAAGACCTTGAGGAATGAGCTTTTTCTATAAAAATAAATAAATAAATAAATAAAATCTACTTGTCTCTTATGTCAGCATGTAGCCTTCGCATTTGAGAAATAAAGTCAGCATTAAAAATTGATCCCCTACGTTACTTCAGACACTAAGAATTTAAGGTGATTAGTGAAGCCATAGCTTTATGGAGGGGTTGGAGTTTGTAAAATCCACTGATGCTAACATCAGCCTTTAAGTTATACTACCATTGAAATGTGATCAGTGAAAGCTAAATTTTATTATTTTATTATTTATATTTGCTGAACTATGAAAAAGCATGATTTCTGTGTTTCTATTTTCATCATTTCCAGTTAGTTTTTTTATTTTATTTTCTAAATAATTTAACTTGTTTATTTTTTTTATACAAATTGATATTTTTAGGTTAAATTAAAATGGTCAAAAGATATGAAAAATATGCCTCAATTTTAAGATTTTTAATGGCTTAGGATTTACACAACATAACAGTATATTTTTTCAAAAAAAAAATATTTATTTGGCATGGCAAATGTCTTCTTTATAATAAATATGAAGAGTCAACCTGAAGTGAAAGGTGAATAATTTTCTATATTGTCATTTAAATTTCTCAGCATATTTAGTAAGCATCATTTTTATAGATCGTAAAAGCTGAGAGCGATCAGCCTAAAATTAAACTTTTTCTCTACTCATCCCTTAGTTTAGTTTTTTTTTTTACTGTCATTTCTCCCAATCCATAATCTAAATGATTTAAATTATCCTCAGTTAGGGTGAGTTTAGACAGGATGTACAATCGACAGCTGATTGTGAGTGGCATTGCGTCTACGAATCTAATTACGATTTTAAATACTATGAATTGAATTCATAGACATAACACGACTCACAATCAGTGGCTGACTTTACGTTCGGACTGAAGGCGCCCTTAGATGATATTTTCAAATGGTAATTGAATGTAATTTTATAATCAAATGTTTCTAATTTTTGAAGCTTGTCACTAATTTTTGAAATCTGCTAAGCAAACAAGCCAAATCCACTGAATGCATGATTGTAGCGCAAAACTTATCAGAGAAACTGCGAGACAGCAGGTATCTGCTTGGGAAAAAATGTTACTTTAGCTGGGTATGAAGAATTTCATTCACCCAAGTTAGAAACTATGAAGAACAAAAGGTTCATAATGGCATAATTTTTAAAAATCTTGTTCTTTGAAAATATGAACCTGAAAATTTGAATGGACCAAGAGACTTTTGTCACCCTTTAATGAATTCAATAGTATATGTCTGTTCAGTATATATATATATATATATATATATATATATATATATATATATATATATATATATATATATATATATATATATATATATATATATATATATATATATATATATATATTTTTATTATTATTATTATTATTATTATTATTATTATTATTATTATTATTATTATTATTATTATTATTATTATTATTATTATCATCATCTTCCTATCCCCAGATTGAGGGTGAGGTGCGTAGCATACACTAGAACAGAAAAGTAGTAGAACAACATGATGCGAGTCGAAAAGAAAGCCCTCCCTTTACCATCTCCTTTATTCCCCAAGTGAGAACTCATCGCAGTCAGAAAAATCCATCCTGAGGTTTCATGAGACTGCGATGGACCCTCACTGTGTTATCTCGTCAATGTGGGGTTCATCCCCTTGGTAAAGCACAAAACCCTGCCATTCACTCCTGTTATGCACCTTTCTTCTCTACTCTGCCAAACTTTCATTCCTCTCCAGGCATTAATTTAGTGACTCAATCCTCTTTTTCTTTCGTCTCCCAGCCAGTTGATTCCCAACACACTCACTGCTATACCTCTACTTAACCAACTGACCATTATCCATCCTTTCCATATGACCAAACCATCTCAATGTACTCTCGTTTATTCTCTCATTTACGCCATTCTTCACACCACACAACTCCCTAATGCATTCATTCCTCATTTTATCAATTTTTCTCACATAACACGCCCCTAAGATAGTCCATCTGAACCATTTGTACCTTAGATCTATACCTTTTATTCTTGACCATAGTTTCACTACTATACATTAGCACAGGTAACAACATACCCTCATGCAAAACTCTAGCGCACTCAAGACTTAGTCCTTTCACATTCACCAAGGATTTAATTGCACCAGCCACCTTCCTACCATTCACAACTTTCCTACTACATTCTGCATCATCCGTTCACTTTTCATCCAACATATATCCTAAATATTTAAACTCATATACTTGTTCCAGTTGCTTATCATCTAAAATGATTTCACACTGCGGACTCTCCTCACTCACTACCATAGCCTTACTCTTATCTACATTTACTTTCTAACTCCTCCTTTTACACACCCTGCTAAACCCCTCTACCAATCCTCTCAAACTTCAGATTCACCACACAAACTAAATCATCTACATACAATAAGCAGGGTACCCTCCACTCTCTTCCATTCTCCATCATTCTAACACCTTCCCCTGCCACCCCTACCTCCAATTCTTTCATAACCCCATCCATATACAAATTGAATAACCAGGGAGACATAACACATCCCTGCCTGACTCCACTATTAGTATTAAACCAATCACTTTCGACTCTATTTCTTCTTACACACACTTCACCATCACCATACATACTTTTGATACCATTGAAAATTCTTCACACCAATACCATATATCACTAACATCTGCCACAGAGCTTCCTTATTAATCCTGTTATACGCCTGTTGCAAATCCATTAAACCTAAATACAATTTATTCTTCTCTTATTTTCTCAATCATTTGTTTCAATGTAAAAATTTGATCCACACATCCTCTACCACTTCTAAATGCACCTTGTTCTTCACCAATCAGTCACTCAGTCACCTGATGTACTCTTTCAACCAATATACCAGAATATATCTTCCCTACAACACTCAATAAACTAATTCCCTTATAGTTCCTACAGTTCTCCTTATCCCCCTTACCCATATATAAGGGTACTATTACTGCTCTCCTCCAATCCGTCAGAAATATACCCTCCATAAACGCTTTGTTACACAACTTCCAAATCCATTCAATCACCATCTATTCCTGCAGATTTACTTACCATTCTTCAACTTTCTCACCCTACCCATTACCTCCTCCCTACTAATTACCTCACCCCCAAAATACCTATTTCTTCCTGCACCATCAAACCCACACACATTCACTATCACCTCTTCATTACTGCCAATGTTATGCAGATTTTCTAAGTGTTCCCTCTACACTCTTCTCACATCCATTTCATCAGTTACGAAAGCACCATCCCTATTCATTATTCTATGCAGATTCCTCTTCTTAACCTTGCGTGCTTCCTTCCAGAAAGCTTCCTATTCCCTTGGGACTGTATCAAAGGTTTTGTTTATGTAGATTGCTATAAGTAGTGTTTTGCTTGGGGGCCTGAGATTTAAGTTATTTATTATTGGTTGAATGGTGTTTGTGAGAGCAGTTCTGGTTAAGTGGTTTGCTGGAAACCGTGTTGAAATGCTTGTTTGGGGATGTGAGGTTTTATTATGTTTAGTATGAGTTTTTCTAGGAGTTTACATAGTGTGGATAGCAGTGAGATCGGAAAATAGGAGAAGGGGTTTGAGGGGTCTTTTCCTGGTTTTAGTTTTGAAATGTGAGAAATGTTGATTGTTCTTTTCCAGATGTAGGGAATAAAATTTAGTTTAATGGAACAATGGTAAATGTGTGCTAAATGGGTTAGTGTGGTGTTACCTAAGTGTTTAAGGTGTATATTTGAGATGTTGCCAGGTCCGGTTGCTGGTTGGGTTTTTAAGGGTTTTTTGTTGTTTTTTTTTAATGTAATTTGTTGTTATTTCTATTGCTTGATTGTGATATATATATATATATATATATATATATATATACAGGGTATATTAGTTAAGGTTATATATATATATAGTATATATATATATATATATATATATATATATATATATATATATATATATATATATATATATATATATATATATATATATATATATATATATATGGTAATTATAATTTTTAGGCACGCTTTGTATTTGGAAATCATTTAATACCTTCTACATTACTTTTTACAATGGACAAGGCAGAATGTGTTTATTCAACGAAACCTCCTGCTTGCTCTTTGGATTTCTTTATGCATGTTGTCAAGGCAAAGTCAGAAAACTTCAGGGTAATATAAATTTGTTATTTTTTGTTCTTCAAATCGAGTTAGATCTAAATACATATATTTTATAAATTCTTGAAATAATTTAAAAAAACAACACTTTTTTTATATTATTATTATTATTATTATTATTATTATTATTATTATTATTATTATTATTATAATGAAATGATCATTTCCCTTTTTTGAACTTTAAATAGGCTTACAGTAAATTTAACTTCGTTTCTTCTATAAGTTTTAATATACCATTTTATATTTTGGATGAAGTTTTCAAATTTTGCTTCCATGCTATATATATATATATATATATATATATATATATATATATATATATATATATATATATATACATATAGTTATATATATATTTTCACAGATATAAATATATATATATATATATATATATATATATATATATATATAGTTATTATTTATATATATATATATATATATATAGTATATATATATATATATATAAGTTATATATAGTATATATATATATTTTTATATCTAGTTATATATATATGTATACAGATATTTCTCTATTTATATAAATCATGCTATATATATATATATATATATATATATAATTGAAATTAGGTAATACTTGCACCAAGTCCAAAATATACTGGAATACTTGACGAACCTCCTCGATTTATGGGTGAAGGATTTGTAGTAATGTCATCAAGTAAAATCATGTTTTATTATTATATGGACGAAGCTGGGTTTGTTCCAGGAAATAATCCAGTAAGTTTTTATATTAAATTACCAATAGAATATTTTATATATTTGTTCTTTTTGAAATAGGAAAGATTTAATGCTTGTTGGTTACATTTTTAATTTTCTTTTTTGTTATAATAGGACTTGTTAATTGAAAATTCAGATGAAAATGCCCCTCCTCCTATATGGGGTTTAGACATTAAGTGTGAGAAAGGAACCAATCTTAGTTATGGACCATGGGCGGATAGACAGAGGGAGCAGTTATTTAAATTGTTTTTTCCTCAGGTAAACATTATTCCTAATTAGATTGACTCATAATGAGGTGTAAACATTAATAAATCTTCTGTTATTTATAAAAATTATTTATGAAATCAGGATTACCAAAAAATGGTAGTTACGAAGAAAGGAAAACCTGGTTCTTTGAGATTTGCTCATCAATTCGACGTGCGATTGACCATCCTTACTGAAGCTACCATTGACATATTGTTTTCAAAGGTAGGCTGTAGACATAATATAAACATTTTCTTTTCTTGTTTATTTTTTTTTTATATTTTATATATATATATATATATTTATATATATATATATATATATATATATATATATATATATATATATATATATATATATATATATATATATATATATTTTTTTTTTTTGTTGAAAAATAACTAAGCTAAGCTAAAAACAAAACAATGTCAAAGACTTTACTCACAGTGACAACTGAAAACTGAGAATGTTCTCTTCGTTTGATGATAGAATTGAGTAGTAAAAAATATCGTTATCTACCTACTTTAACCCCGATGTTGTAACCTCTCTGTGATCACAGCCAGCTTACATACCAGAGTTCCAGTATAACAGATTTCACTCACCAACCAATTTACTCAACGAAAGCCTTAAGGGCAAACCCAACTTCCTACTCCAAAAATAAACTTTTTTTTTTATCTTGAACCTTTATCTATAAAAACCTACAAAGAAAAATAAAGAATTATATTTACAACTATTATTAACATTACAAAATAAACGTAAACAAAAAACAATAAAAAAAAAACAATCTTATACCTTTCTCTCCCCTTCCTTTCCTCCTTCCACATATTCTTTTATACCTTTCATATCCACTTTTCCTTTTGTTAATCATCAGCTAATTGATGTTTCGTATCAATCCATTCAACTTTTGTAATTCTTCTTTTTTCAACATCCACTTGATCCACTCGGCAGACATCTATTCTTAAACTATTACCCAACACTGGAATTACCCAATGGAATCAAATGTATGTATGACAATAGTGAAGCGTGTGTAAGAATTAGTGGAGTTAATAGTGAATGGTTTAATATTGATGTGAGATAGGGATGTGGTACGTCACCTTGGTTATTTAATTTGTATATGGATGGGGTTATGAAAGAATAAGAGGTAGGGATGGTAGGAGAATATTAGACTGATAGATTATGGAAGAGTATAGGGTGCCCTGCTTTTGTATGCGGATGATTTAGTTTTATGTGAGGAATCTGAAGAACATTTTAGAGTATTGGTAGAGGGGTTTGAAATTAAGTGTAGATGAGAGTAAGGTGAAGGTAGTGGGTGAGGAGAGTCTGCTGTATGTAGTCATGTTGGATGGTGAGCAATTGGAGCAAGTATCTTAATTTAAATATTTAGGACATATGTATTATGAGAAGGGACGGATGATACAGTGTGTAGTAGGAAAGTTGTGAATGGTACAGGAAGGCAGCTGTTGCAATTAAATCCTTGGTGAATACAAAGGGACTAAGACTTTAGTGCTCCAGAGTTTAACATGAGGGATGAGGGTATGTTACCGTTTTTAATGTATAGTAGCGAGACTATAGTGTGGAATTAAAGGTATAGATCTAAGATACATTCTGTTTAGATGGACAATCTTAGGGGCATGTTAGGCGTGAGAAGAATTGATAAAATGAGAAATGAGCTTGTTAGGGAGTTGTGTGGTGTACTGAAAGGCGTAAATGAGAGAGTAAACGTGAGTATATGGGGATGTTTTGGTCATATGGAAAGGATGGAAGCAGATGCATAGTGGTGAGTGTGCTGGGAATTGACCGCCTTGGAAGCAAAAGAAAAAGTGGATTGTGTCAGTAAAGGAATATTGGAAGGAAAGGATTGTGAGTGTGGCAGAGGCGAGAAGAATGGTGCCTTATATGAGTGATTGGTGGGGTTTTGTGATGAGTTATTGTTATGGCCTGACCCAAGGTATGAACCCTACATTGATAAGATATCACAATGATTGTCTGTCACAGTCTTGTGAAGCCCTGGATTGGATTTTTTTTTCTGACTGCAACTAGCACTCACTCAAGTGTATAGTGTACATGGTAGAGGGGTGGGGGGCTAGCCTTTGGATTTACGTCATGTTCATCTACTATTTTGTTTCTAGTGTATGTTGCGCACCTCACCCCCAATCTGGGGAAAGGATTAATATATATATATATATATATATATATATAATATATATATATATATTATATATATATATATATATATATATATATATATATATATATATATAATACTATATAATATATTATATATATAATCTAAAGATATAATATATATATATATATATATATATATATATATATACCAGGAGAAGGAAACAAATGCTGTTCATATGACAGTTCAGAAAGGTTCTTACTATGAAATGACCATTCCATGGATTGTGAAGAAGGATGGCTATTCCATTCGCATTCTTGGCCAGTTTTTATATTTAGATGCTTCTACTAGTCTACAAGTGAGCTTATTTATTGTTCTAATTTGGATAATTTGATGCATTAAGGTTATTTTACTATCATCATGTTATGTATTGTTGTTATGAGAATTTTTTAATTTTTTCTTCCAGTATCGTAATTTAATAGAGGCTGAATCTTTTAAATACGAAGTAAATGTTAAATACCCACTTATTTGGAACAGGCACCAGTCTTGGGATCTGCAGTTCCATGGCTCAAAAGTTTCATATCATTTTCTTTATGCGCACAAACACTTTTTTCACGGTATGTAATAGGAGTGTTTTATTTGTTTTTAAAATAAAGTTCAAATATTTAATTAAATACAATTTAATAAAGCTTAACAAAGTCTTACCTAAAGGTAAGAAATATTGAGGCTAAAGATTTCATTTTTTGAAATTATGGTAATAATGATGATTTATTTAATTTTTTTTTAAAGAAATTAACACAAAAAGTAAAAATATATATATATATATATATATATATATATATATATATATATATATATATTATAAAAATATATATAGACCTAAATATTATATATATAAATAATATATATATATATATATATATATATATATATATATATATATATATATATATATATATATAAATATTCAGTAGAATCTTTTTCCTTTCAATTTTTCTCATTCACAGCAAAAACCTTGATTATCAGAATTAATTTATAATATAGGTCGAAAAAATTTGATTATAATCTTAATAAGTAATTTATGGTTAAAAATAAAGAAATAAAATTTAAATATTATAAAAAAGTAAAAGTAAATAAAAAATAAACAAAGTAACAAATAATAAAAATCAAGAAGGAATAAATAAAGAAAGATATATATATATGAACAAGAACAAATCAAGAACAAGAAAAAGAAACTTATATCACAAATTTATGACATCTTCAATCCAAATTAAAAATGGAAATAAAAACTCCAACCAGTAATATCTTCGAGAATAAATCGAATGGTAAGAATAACTATATTTTACTTTAATCATTTTATAATCAAATTAGACCTAATAAAATAAACAAACAAAAAATGTCAAAAGAAGAAGATGAAAATACTGCAAAAGAAATTCTAAAAATAACAATGGATAAACTAACCGACATGATAAAGGAACTGATAGATAGTAAAGAAAAAGGAGTAACAAATGAACAAAGAAAAATGAATTTAATAACACCTAAATTTAGTGGAAAAAAAAGAAGAATCTTTTGAAGAATACTTATTCAAGTTAAAAGTATGGAGAGAAGTATCTGAAGAAAAGGAAAAAACTAAAATAGCACAAATAATAGGAGGTTTAGCAGGAGAACCACTAGAAGTAATTATGTCATTAAATGAAAAAGAAATAGAAGAAAATGGAAAAGGATTTTTTGTACCTTTCAAGGATAGAAACTGAAGAAATAGAGAGGAAGAAAGTTATTTTAAAGTACAAAAACTATTGAATATGCAACAAGAAGGAGAGAACTTTCCAGAGAATATGTAGGCAACGGTATGATAAAGCAAAGAGATTGTGAAAAACTGGATGACATTAAAATAAGTGATAAGGTTTCATACCAATTGATCAGTAGTACTGATATTAAGAACTCATGCTTTTATCTAATAAATCAAGAACACTTGATAACAAATACAAGTTTTTTTTCCTAACAACTAAAGCTATTATTTAAATAAGATCAAGTCATATTTCGACCTTCTAACAAATCAAGTCCCCTAAAAAGAAAATTGGTAAATAATAAAATAAATTTTGTACAATATGTAAATACAATAATCATAAAACTGAAGAATGGTACTGGAGAGAAAGAACATTTAATATTTAATAAATGTGGTATTTGTAAAACGGAATAATCATAAAACAGAAGATTGCTATTGGAATGAAGAATATAAATATGTGGTGTTGGAAATGTAAAAAAGAAAGACACCAAAAAAAAAAATTGTAAGAAAAATGAACCAATAGAAGATAAAAATAATAAATCTATATTTTTTATAGACAGAAATAATGAAAAACTATATTTAGAAAAAATTAACTCAAGTAAAATACATGAAAGAAGAAGAGAAATGAATTAGAGGGAAGATTTTAAGAAGAAAGAAAACAAATCGCGAACATTTTTCAATAAGAATGAAGAATGTAATGACTTAAAGAAATTAAATATCAAGAGGTAGTGGCTATTATAGATACAGGAAGTATAGAAACAGTAATTGGAGAATTAGGATTAACAAAAATTGATTAGTGGATTAACTGATGAAGAATTACAATATATAGATGACAAAGAAAAATTTTAAAAATGGTTGTTTTTGTATTTGGAAAAACAGAATAATAAAATATTAAAAGAATATATTATTGCCTTGTAAAATCACAAGGAAAGAGTTTTTGAATTTAAAAACAAGTGTATTAGAGGGTGATATACCTTTATTATTAGGTAAATCGTAAAATGAAAAGAATGAAATTAAAAATTAAATTGAAGAACATATTAAAATATGTGATAAAATAAAGAGAAAGTAAGACATTCTGATATGAATGGAGGACAATTCCTGCATACTATTGAATAGAAAACAAAAGAAAAAAAACATGTTGGATTAGTCAATTTAAAGACAATTGGATAAAAGAAAAAGATAGAAAAAAGAAAAATTACAAAAGCCTTCTGTGTATATAATCTTTGGAATAAGAAAAATTCTTTAACCAACAATAAAGAATGCTAATCAAAAACAAATAAAAGAGAGATTTTTTTGGATAATGTAAGAAAAGATGGAGCAAATTGTGGAAAGAAATGCCGAAATATGTAAAATATAAGAAAACTCCACCAAAAAGACCTGTAGTAGGTTTGCCATTAGCAAATAAATTTAATGAACTAATTCAACTAGATGTGGGAGAATTTGAAAGTAATAAATTTTTAGTAATAATAGACCATGCAACAAGATATACACAGGCAGTATGGTTAAAAAATAAAACCCAGTAAAGAAATTATAGAAAGGTTAATCGAAAAATGGATTATATATTTTGGAAGTCCTAATAGTATTATGTCTGATGCAGGGAGAGAATTTCAAAACGAAGATATGGAAACTTTTACGACAAAATTGAATATCAAATTAATGAGTACAGCGGCAGAAAGCTAATCAAGTTAATGGTTTATGTGAAAACAAACAAAAAGATTTAACTTCCAACAATTACTTTTATTAAAA